>CAUYSK010004514.1:0-17311 GCA_963575035.1 Avahi laniger | reverse complement strand
GAGACCCCGTCTCTACTAAAAAATAGAAAGAAATGATCTGGACAACCAAAAAATATATATATAGAAAAAATTAGCCGGGCATGGTGGCACATGCCTGTAGTCCCAGCTACTCGGGAGGCTGAGGCAGGAGGATCGCTCGAGCCCAGGAGTTTGAGGTTGCTGTGAGCTAGGCTGACGCCACGACACTCTAGCCCAGGCAACAGAGCCACACTCTGTCTCAAAAAAAAAAAAAAAAAAAGCTACTGTTTCCAGTTGCATTTTATTCTGAGCACTTTGACTCCCTTGTGTCCAGTTGATCCTGGGAATTCCTTTTCAGCATTAAAAATGGAAGGAGGCAGGAAATTATTATAAACTGATGCTTAACAGGATGGGTCTCAGTCACTAAGTGTATGTAATTTTATATTGCTGCTGTAGAAGAAATAAATAGCAAAATGATGGTATCTTTTTAATACCTACTGTTGTGCCTATGAATACTAAGATCTTAGATTTTTATAGCAATATATTGGTTGACATTAATGTCGTTTGTAATTGTAAAAGCCTAAAAAGACAACTGTTCCTGCTATGTAATTATAGACAGAAATAAAAACTTCAGATCAACCATTTTCAAACTATAGTATAGTTTTTGACAGAAACATACTGTGTTATTTCAATGCACTTTGACAAATAAAATCTCATTTTGTCATCACAAAATCCTTGAGATGTAGGCAGACTAATTCTTGCTATCCCTATTTTAGAGTGAGAAAACAGATGTACAAATGTGTGAGGGTCAGAACACAAAAGGAGCAACAGGGACTAAGCGTCTCGTGGTGGGTAACTGTTGTTTGTAACGGACAGGAGGCTAAGATCTGTGTCATGGGAATCAAAGTCCAAAGAAGAGGCACAAGGAACCCAGAGTATTCACAGGGGACTATATCAGTGCCTGATGCAAGAAAGCTTGTTTAACAACTGTGTGTGTGCATGTGTGCGTGTGTATTCATTATATATAACATATACATACATACACACACATATAGGTGTATGTATATTGGTTGAAATATCAATGAAGATATCTCAACTATATTTGCTGATATCAATGGAGAGGAATAAAAATCACAAAGCAACAGAGAGACTAGGGATGGAGTCAGCCATGTGGTGTACAAAATACCTAGAAAGATACAGCCAAAATGGATAAACTTAGAAATAAAGGGGAACAGAGATTAAGAGCATCTTGATGAAAAGAGAAAAAGCAACACAGAAGACAAGAAAATTCAGAGAGAGAGAAGCTCACAGAGTCAGAGAGATAGAAATAGAAATGTTTAGAGGCAGAACAATGGGCAGAAATGAGAAGTAAGGGGGAGAATGAGGAGTGGCCAGACAGGAAAAGAGAGCAAATCTCTGTTGGATGTGAGGTGTAGTCATGGAGGAAGTGTATTTCTTTCTCTGCTCATCTGAGCTCTGAAAATGGTTCAGCAGGACCACATTGAGATGTGCTTCCTGATTCTCAGGCCACTATCTATAGTTTATCATTTTCTTATTTGTCTTCAATGTCCTGTGAATCCAAAGCTCTTCAAAAGAATACAGAAAGAGTCAGAAGAGATGCAGCCCATTAGCCTGTGATGGAGAAGACAATCATGATTATCAATTATCAGTTATCTTTGTTTTCTTAAGTGCACAGAGGAAAAGCTCTTTCTTCTTTTCCTTACCTCTCCCCCAAAACATCTGCAGACACAGATACACACGTAGGCACCACACACACAGACTTGTGCACAGGCTCTGACTACTTTCAGCAGGTTTGAGGCAGGCAAAAGAGAAAGAAGAGTTGGGCTTCTGAATGAAAGGAGGAGACACTGAGTGGATAATATAAGGAGAAATAATGGGAAAAAGTAGGCTGAGGTCACTAAATGAAAAGATGTCAGAGTAAGCTTTGAGTTTTTCTATGTGGACATAGGATCTAAATATACCAGTAGTTAAGGAGATTTGTGGTGTAATAGGGATGATTTTCAAGATACCTCTCAGAAGTTATACCAGAAGCATGGAAATAAAGTTGAAGACTGATTGACAGCTTTGCAATGTAGAAAGCTCATAGGCAACTGGCAAAGGTGATAGAGCTGGCTGTGTGGTCAATGTCAAAAGAGCAGGCATTTGGTGATGATGAAAGTAGTCTGTGAGAAGAACCTGAATACAGGTGAAGAAAATATGGATACCACCCTGGGAATCATAGTGAGACCCTGTCTCTACAAAAAATAAAAATTATCCAGGCATGGTGTCCAGGCCTATAGTCACAGCCACTAGGGAGGCTGAGGAAGGAGGATTGCTTGAGCCCAGCAGTTAAGGCTGCTGTGAGCTATGAACACACCACTGCACTCCAGCCTGGGCAACAGAGCTAGACCCCATCTCAAAAAAAGGAAAAGAAAAAAAAAAGAAAGAAAACACAGATAAAGAGAAAGATTGAAATTATAAAACCAGCCAAAAGATCAAGATAAGACTGAGAGAAACAGAGCTGGAAGAGACAATAGCAAGGGAAGTGGTGGTGGAGAGAGGATCACCTCAGTTATAAAGCTGGATCCAGAGACATAAACTGAAAACTAGTGGATGAGATACATGCAGGGGGTAATGGATGTTTAGAATAAGTTAATAGATGAGAGAAAAATGGAAGAGAGAAGGGCTAGTGTTAAAGGGAAAGAGGAGAGAGACGGAGAAATTGTGGGGTCTGAGATGATCATGAGACAAAAGCCACTTTGGCACAAAGCATGGTTCCCAGTAGCAGTGAGTTTTCAGAGTAAGTTGCCCCCAGGTATCAAAGTGGCCCCTGTAACTCACCCAGATTACAAAAGGCCTCACTCAGGCATTTGATGCACTCATATAGCTTCAGTCACCACCCACAACCTAATGATTACTAGACATACATCTCCAGCCGGCCCTGTCTTCTACACTCATTCATCCAAGTGGTGGATGGTTTCTGTATGAGGTCCTAAAGGCTATAGCCTTCTCCACCTGGATGTCTCTCAAGATCTTCAAACTTCAAACTCCACCTTTCCCAAACTGAGCACATCATCTTTTTCCCTAAAACCAGCCTCTGCTTCTCCAGTGTTCTCCATCACTAAAACACACTGTTAATCAACACTTTCTTGGGATTGAAATTCTGAGGTCATTCATGGAAGGACAAACACGGTGAGGAACAAAGCAATAGAAAGAGATTTCAGAGGTAGATCCATGCTTTAATACAGAAGTGAGTAGTCGCTAATGTTTGGATGGGAGAGGGCAAAAATGAAAATATTTACAAATCATAATTTAGGAGCAGAGCTACAAAGACCTAAAAAGGAGAAGTGTTCCTGTGTCATGTGTTTTTCAAATGGCATGCCAAGAAGTCCAGAAGCAACAAGAGAACATAGCCAAACACCTGACATGATGGGTAAGGCTGCCCAAGGGTCTTGGGATGGACATGGCTGAGCGGATACCACAGGCACCAGGGAGGGCTGTGACAGGTGATCAGAGTTCAAGGAGAACATGAAACAGCCTCTGGCTCACCAACAGGAAGTGGGCCCACAGACCCCAAGTGTCAGGAGTTCAGAAGTCTAAAATCAGAGCTCCTGATTCCTGCACAATTGATTGTGAACACACTGAGACAAGGAACAGGCCTGGTCCAGGCCAGAATCCTGTTCTCTGCATTTGGTTGGCCTGACCCTTTGGGAACTGCAGGGAGGCAGGAGGTCATTACAGAGCCATGTTTAACAGGATGGGCTCTCGTGGTTATGTATGAACAATGTAGAAATACAGGAGTAAAAATGGTATCTCATTTACTCTATTAGCATATCAATACTAAGGAGTTGGATTTATGCAGCGACTTTCACCCTTGTTCATAGAACAAAGAAAGCCACGTTCTTCCATTGGTAGATAATAAATAGTGTCACTTTTTCACAACGTTGAAAAGGCCTAAAAAGACAAATGGTCCTATTACCTGGCAGGAAAAAGACCTCAGGTAACTACTCTTAAACTAAAAATGTGTAGTTTTGAAAGGATGTCCTCGAGCATGTTATTGATTTATATGGTGATATCCTATTAACTTATTTAATCTGCACAAAATATTGAAAACCTGCACAGAATAATTGTTGCTATCCTTGTTTTGTAAATGAGAAAATTGGTGCATGTAATTAAGAGCTTTTTCAAAGTCTTAGAGAACTAAAGGAAGTCCTTAGATATCAATTCAGTACCTGTTTGTTTCCTGTAGAAGGAAGACAGGGAAATGATACTCAGAACATCATTGTAAACTCCAGCCTTTCACACAGTGTGAATTGTCATAAGATTTGTAACTTTTATTTGCAAATTACAGTTCTCTGACCACCACCTGTCACTTTCTAGATACCATGGATGCTGGAAACAATTCTGCTTTGGAAAAACACAGTAGAAAAAGAAGTAAGAACAAATAAGAATTTACTTGATTTTTATATTACAAATGACCTATGTTTTAATGCTAAGGTTTGCTACCATGATTTTCTATACTTTTCATGAGACAAAAAATAAATGCTTTTTAAAGTAACTATGTTTTTTTAAATGTTCATATCATCATGTTGCTTTTGATTCTGATTTCAAAACATGTTTTTCGTAAACATCGGTATATATCTTTCCAGAATTTTTCTAGGCATGTATTAACACATTTTGGAATATAATTTTATTTAAATGAAATAATTTCAGACATATTTTTATTTTCTTGCTTTTTAAACTGATATATCATACTTAGACAATGAAAACATTTACCATTTTTAATTGAAATACAAAAAGACTTATTTCAGTGCTGCTTCACTGTGCATTGTTTTCATTTTTAATGTGGTCAGGAATTTTTTATTTGTTATTGGTCATTTGCTTTTCTTCTTAATAGAATTCTTTGTTGTAGAATGCAGTCAGTGTTTTCTGTTGTGGTGTTTATCTTTTTCTTACTATGCTGAATGAATATAGAAATACTTATATGGGCCAGGCACAGTGGCTCATGCCTGGAATCCCAGCACTTAGGGAGGCCAAGACAGGACCACTGCTTGAAGCCAGGAATTTGAAACCAGCCTGGACAATAGGGAGACCCCTTCTCTACAGAAAATGTTTTAAGAATTAGCTCCACATGGTGGAGTATGCCTGTAGTCCCATCTGTTTGGGTGGCTGAGGAAGGAGGATCATTTGAGCCCAGCAGTTTGAGGTTGCAGTCATCTGCGATGATGCCACTGCAATCTAGCTAGGGCAACAGAGCAAGACCCCATCTCAAAAATAAATAAATAAATAAATAGATAAAAGAAAATATTTCTAATAGTTTATATGGCACTGTAGAGTTGGCAGGGCTTTTTCCTCTAGAATTAAGGCATAGTTGGATACAGTTTGCTTTTTTTTTTCATTACTTCTGATTAATTCTGTCACTTATATACAGATATGTACACATATTTAAGTAAATAACATAAATATTTTGAGTCATAAATGACTTTAAATATGACCATAATATACATAATCATATGCATCTAACAGCTCTACCATCTCTATCATTTTTATCTCTATATATCTTTTTTTTTTTTTTTTCTTTTGAGACAGAGTCTCACTTTGTTGCCCTGGTTAGAGTGAGTGCCGTGGCGTCAGCCTAGCTCACAGCAACCTCAAACTCCTGGGCTCAAGCAATCCTACTGCCTCAGCTTCCCAAGTAGCTGGGACTACAGGCATGCACCACCATGCCTGGCTAATTTTTTCTATATATTTTTAGCTGTCCAATTAATTTCTTTCTGTTTTTGGTAGAGACGGGGTCTCGCTCTTGCTCAGGCTGGTTTCGAACTCCTGAGCTCAAACAATCCTCCCGCCTCGGCCTCCCAGAGAGCTAGGATTACAGGCGTGAGCCACCGCACCCGGCCTCTATATCTATCTTTATCATCTTGGTTATATACCAATTTACACTTACCCAGGCCTAAGATTTCTTTGCTTTTGAGTTTTTACTGGTTTCTGTGGAAAACTCTCAACCTTACCTGCTTTATTAAAATAGTTGGATTTGGTAAGTCTAAACGGAAATCATATTTATTCTTCCTCCTACATCCTTTCAAACCTGTTCCCACAATAGTTCTTTGTCTGCCCATGGATGAAGTCTCAGGTAAGCCTCAGAGCTGAGCTAGTCCTTTCTAGCAGTGGTGGTATCTCGTTCAATATTAAAAAGCCTGAGCTGATATAATAGTAAAACTGGAAACTATGTAGCAAAGAAACTGGGTGAAGCTGACACCTCCCATCCCTACTCCCTCCCTCACTCCTGTCAGTATCTGTTGCTTTTGGCTAATCTGAGTCTGGGAGGAGGGAGAGAAGGAAGTGGTGAGGAGCAGGGATGGCCCTGTTGTGATCTGTCCTTGGTGTCTCCCAGATGTGGTGGATGCACGAGCCACATTCATTTGTGAGTTCTTCAGAGACACGCAGTTTAGACAGAACCGATCGACTGATGTTCCCCCAGTGCAGGAACTGGCTGTTGGCCACCTCCCTCTAGGCTCCCAGCACCTGGGCGGTCCATACTCCTTCCTTTAGGGCACCTCATCCACCAGTGATTCTCCTGGACTGAATATCTCTCAAGAAGAGCTAATCAAGCTATTCCCATCCACAGGGAGGCCTCTGGGAAGTAATGATGCCTCTTCATGGTATCATTGTCAGTGGGCCTGTAGCTGGCTTCTAACACAGTCACCCCCTCTAGACGTTTCAGGGTCAAGTCTGTACATGTCTCTGACCCCCTGAAATTCCTGGAGATGCAGACCAGTTACCTTGAAGCTGAGGTCTTCTCACTTGCCTGGAGGAGACAGGAGTACTTTGCCCAATTCTATAGCAAGTATGTGATGTCGACTGATAACGTTTGAACAGGAAACCCACCAACAACCACCCTACTTCCTGTGGGGTATTTGAGCAAGAAAATTTACAGAGAGCAATTATTACAGAAAACCCAGGGCTCTATATTATTATCAGTTCTTTAGCCCCCAATCCCCTGGTAAGTCAAGCTTTAGTAAGCTGAACAAGACTACTGGTGTACTTTTAATTTGTTTGACCTCAACAGGCTTTGATGAAAGTGAATCCACAGTACCAGAAAAAGACACACAGTGACAGAAAAGAGTCTATTTGCCTAAGATGTCTATGACTAAACAAGTGCAAATTGTGGCAAGGCCATAGAAAGAAAGATAGGGGAAGGGGAGAGAAACGGTGGGGGAGAGCCAGAGAGAGAGAGAGAGAAGAAGAAAGGAAGGATGGATGAGTTTGAACTTCATGGTCCTGCCTTAGAGAACAGCACCTTTAAACACGGCATTCATGAGATCTACTTGCAGGTACTTTGCTGTCCGTCCACCCACACCTGTCTCCTGCTAAATCTGAGAGCATATTGCCCTGAGACAGGGCTTCGGTCAACCCTTCTTTGCTATATCTAACCTTAAAACGTTCTAGGACTTGACCCTCCATTTCTGCACATTCACTTTTGTCAATATTCTCCTGGTTAGTCTCTTAGATTCTAACTTTTTGTCCAAACCCATGTGAATAAGGTGGTTGGTCACTTTCATTATAGTTTCAGCCCTAAAAGTTTTCATCCAGGGCTAAGAATATGGCCAGTGTCTCATCTGTGTTCATATCTCCCTGGACAACTCAAATTCGTGCATTGCTGTCATTGATTTCTTCCTCTCAACCAAAGGAAATCTGCAATGGTTCACTTAATTTTGTAATTTCTGTATGCTTCAATCTCTTTATTGGTAATGGGGGTAGTAAAAGTCCCTATCTTATAAATACATTAGTAGATGTGAAGGTCTTACATTAGTGTCTAGCACATAATAAGCACTTAAGTGTTAGCTCTCATTATTATTCTCACAGTGTTCCTTGGAATGTTAATGAAACTTTGCATTAAATCCTTTTTAAAATTAACATGGCAGTAAATTATTTTGGAATAATGTCATCATAAAAAATAAATAAAAGCTAGGATGATCCCAGGCTAGCCATCAAAGGCTTGGTAATTGCAAAGACACGTGCTATATACTTTTCTATGTGTGTTAGGCTCTTGTAAAGTTACAGTTAAATGTAATTCTTGAAAAGCACTGTTATATACAATGTGACCTTTTGAAAGCATCTCTTTTTGTATTTTTCTATTTTCTCAGGGAGACAGAGAGGTAGACCTAGAATCAACTTTACTCTGAGTTACAGAGGCCGAAGGAAAAGATATCAAGTAAGAGGTAAAAAGAAAAAAGGATAAACAGTGATAAATTCATTTTAAATAAATAGACATCTGAATTCTCATGCTTTTTTCTGTGCTTCTAGTAGCAAACACTTTTTGCCTAATTTCTTTATGTAGTTGCACTTACTACTGAGAAATGTATCAGATTTAGCCAATTTCCAAAATGTGTCAGGGAAAGAAAGGTGATAACACCACAAACAGGTAACTTGGTGATGAATCTGCAACCAGGCCCCAGGGCCCAGGGGCTCCTTGCAGGGCTGCCTCTGCTGAACAGATAATTTCTGAAGCTGCAACTAGCTGTCAGCATTAAAAAACCTGCATAACTCACAAGTGATGTAGCCGTCGCTCCTCTTGCCCACCACCATGTGGTAATTGTGTGGACTTGGGTCTGCCACTTCACCTCTTCTGCCTCAGTTTACTCATCTGTGAAGTGAAATTAAGTGAGTTAGATTGACTGCCCTCCGAGGCCCATGCCAGCTTCCTGCACGGCTTCACATTCTGTGAATCCCCCACTGGACTCGGTGAGGACCATGGTCAGCTCCCTCCCCTGCATCATGAACTTGGAGTATTTTTAAGGCTTCCCGGACATTGCTGGCTAGAAGGGTAGAACAGCAGCTCACCATCCTCTAGTTCATTTTAAGACCTTCATATATATTTCTACTGAGTCAGATCCTTAATCCCCCAACCTCCACCACATGCAAAGCCCATGTTATTTGTTGATGATTCTAGAACTCCACTAAGTTTCTCTTTAGGCCGGGAGAAAACTGCTGTGGAGGAAGGTCAAGAAAGCAGATAAGACAGACACCGTCTTCTGCCTGGCTGCCCTGCTGTGATCCTGGCTCCATTTAGCCAATCCTTGCCTCAAATTTGTAGACAAATCTGTTTCTAAAACTCTTCCTCTGGCCACATAACTACATATTTTGGCTATAAACTCCCCACTAGTATAGTAGAAGCAGCATATTCTACTGCCTCTCTATAGTTGGTGGCCAACTCGCTTGGGGATTAGACAACGAACAGTCCTTCTAGAAGGTCCGTATCTCTGTTGTGGTTACCTCAGGCAGACTATCTCTCAGCAACACCCAGTCCAGCTCCCATCCACAGGGTCCACCAGGCCATGAGAATCATGCTTCTTCATTGACTCCCTCGCCAGCTCCCAGCTCAGTCCTCTGTCTCCGCTGACTCCTCTAACCATGACTTCAGCTTGGCAGCTCTCAGGAATGAATCCGATAGTCTCTCCCTCCCTGACAGCCCCAGAGACAGAGGTCCACCTCTTGCATGGATGTCTTAAATCCTTCTCGCTTGGCTTGAGGGAAGGTGTCTGACAATTCTCTCCAAAGAAATGTAACTTCTCTCGTAAGGCCTGGAGTGGGGGAAGGCTGACTCTGGTGGAACCAGGCTCCCTATCCCCCACCATGTTCTGTGCAGCAGGGCTGGAAGAGCAACTCGCCTTAGAATATGGGAGTATGTGCTCCTATTGCATCATCCTTGGATGTGGAAGCTTCTGCTGATACTCTGAGATAACTTAAGGATCAACTAAACATCCTCTATAATCTTTTGCCCAGAATGATTAGTTCCAACTATTAACAAAATTTTTAAAAAATAAATTTTAATTTTTTCCTGACCACATTATTATTTCAAAAGATCAGCATAGAGTTTTAGTGGTTATTGGGTATTTATTAAGACTGGTAGGCCCAAGAATGGTTAAATTCTATTTTGTCCAGGCATTTTACTTCCTGGAGGTAAAATAGCAACAAGGTGCTAGAGCAAGCTGGCTGACAAAGAACCATTGTAAAGCAAAGTTCAGCAGCATTTTATTACACATGATCTGGTCTTCAGCCCAAACTTCTCCATGTTGAGAACTGGGAGGGAGTAAAATGACTTTGTTTCTTTGCCCTAAAGTTATTTGCCCTCAATAGGTTTTGACTGAAAGGAGAGTCTAGCTAACCCTCTTGTCCTGGAAGGGAAATTTAAGCAGAGAGAGTCTGAGAGCAAGAGAATGTGTGTTGGCCAATAATGGCTCTCACTGAACATACCCAGGTTGCGACCAGGGTGAGGGCTCCAGTTTGACCACCTTATGGGGAAGGAGAAAGCAGGCAGAGCACAGGTGTTTCTTCCTGGGACAGTGGGGAGGAGGAGGGAGGAAAGGAGAGAGTTAAAGCTGGCCAGTTTTCCTGTGTGCACCTACCCCTTCAGCACCACAAGTGGCAGGAGGGAGAGTCCCACCCAGAGCCACACCTGTGTGGATGACCTTTTAGCCCTGGCAACCACACCAACTACCACACTTGGCCCAATCGCATTCTTTGAAACAGATCAATCTAAAGCAATTTTTATTGAGAGACAAGCAAGGAGTGTTAAGAAAGCTTCATTTACCCCCCTGGAGGACTCCATTTCCCCCACTTTACTTGTTTCTTTTAAATCTTTAGTTCAATAACCAAACTTATAATTCTTTTATGCAACTTTACTAATGTCTTTTCTCTGCATATCTCCATAATGTCTTAATAAATTTCCTGAGGGAAACACCTTATGAGGTAGAAAATGCTTGATCTTGGGATGCGATTCCTCTTGGAATGTAAATTGTCAATACATGTCTTACAGTACCATTTTTATCTTGATGAGGTTAAAAAATCTCTGAGTAATTGGTATGACAATGGCCCAGAAACTAAAATAACTTCATCAACCCCAAGGCTTCGTTGTCCTTGACTGAAGGACAGATTCCTTTCCAGCTTACTGTGGTCATAATCTGTTAGAAGGAAAGAGCATTCATTTGGGGTATCAGGAAGAGATTTTTCTCCTGGGTCCTGCACTAGGCAGGATAGAAGCCATGGGCACACTGTGATGGGCACAGACCTTCAGGAAGAAAGACCATTCGCTTGGTGTCCCTGACCTCAACATTCAAATGTGTTTGAAGAACGCAGCCCTAAACATGTATCTGGAATGACTCACTCTTTTTTGGACACACCCAACCAACATATATTAATATATCACATACTACATTCTTCCAAGATATTTTTAAAGTCAATCCTTTGTGAGACCTTTAACTCTACATCTCTTAGACCTGGGGCCTTAATTTCTACAAATTCCCCGAAAAGTTACAATTGAATGGTGTTTTTATAAAACACTACTATTTGTGATGCCATATCACAAATGAGATGTTGGTGTTATTTTTCTACTTTCCCAGAGAGAAAAACTGCCATCCCTGGATCTTTGAGGAGAAGAAGAAGCAGAAGAGGCAGAAAAAGAGATAAAAAGAAGTGATCAAAACACTTTTAATAGTGAACCATCTAGATCTTTATTTTATATTCTGTTTTCTGAGTGAAAAATTAATTTTCTTAATTGGCTTATGGACAGCCAGTATGAGAGCCATCGTGGTCATTTGCCCCACCATTTTCAGTACAGAAATCTTTTTTCAAGTTTAGTTTTGTGGCAGCCATCTGACCAACAGAGTCCACCACGACGTCTGTCTTGAGACCTTGCATACTGCTTTTTATCTCTGTCTCTTTCCCAAGGGAAATCTTCAATGCCTTTATTTAATTTGTATTTTTGAGGGCCCTGTTTATGTAACCAGTTTGTATTTTTTTATCTCTGAGCATCGATTTCCTCATATGTGCGAGGATTTGTATCTATTTGACAGATTTGTTTCTATGGATGAAGTAAGTTAACAGAGGCAAAGGTCTAAGGATAGTTCCTGGCACACGATAAACATTCAAGACACGTTCAACTTCGTTCTTGTTCTCACCCTATTGCTTGGGAAGCACATAAAACATTGTTTCAAATTTATTTGAGATGCTTTAGAGATATTAATAGAAAAATATGGAAAAAATCTCAGTTAAGTATCATCTTTGTAACGAAGTCTAGGCCAGGAGTCAGCAAACTATGGTCTACAGGGCAAAACCAGCCCATTGACTGTTTGTAAATAAACATTTATTGGAACACAACCACATCCTTTCATTTACACGTTGTCTATGGATGATTTCATGACACAGCTGCAGAGTTGAGTAATTACAACATAAATTGTGGACCAAAAAAATTTCAATATTTACTGTGTGGCCCTCTATAGAAAAGTTCTTGACTTCCGATCTAGGCATTTGATTTTTTTTAAGTACTGGACAGGCTCCTGAAAAGTTACATTTCAACAGTGTTTTTGTTAAACACTACTATTTGATGCAATGTTGTAAACAAAAGACACTTATATTGTTTTTTAACTTTCTCAGGGAGAAAAATAGCCCACCCTGCACCTTTGAAAAGAAGAAGAAGAGGTAAAAAAGAAGTGATCGATACACTTTTAATAATTAGCCATCTAGATATATATTTTATACTCTATGCTCTGAGTGATGAATCAGTTTTCTTAACTGGCTTATGGGGAGCTGGCACCGGAACCTCAACCTTGGCTACAAGTCCATTTTAAGACCTTCAGTATCTGCTTCAGCAGGACCATGTCCCTAGCGCCCCATTCATGGGTGTGTGGGGCTCCCTGAGCAAGGTGAAGTTTCTTTTTTACTGATTCATAATAGATGTACATATTTTGGGGGTACGTGTGATCATTCAGTACTTTTATATAATTGAATCAGGGTAATTGGGACATCCATCACTTTAAATACTTACCTTTTCTTTACACTAAGAACATTCAAATTAGTCTCCTCTAGGTATTTTGACATGCACAATTGATCCATGTTAACTGTAGGCCCCCTACTGATCTAACAAATGCCAGGTCTTATTTCTTCTACCTAACTGTAGATTTGTACACGTTAATCAACCTCTGCTCATCTCCCCTCCTTCAGTGAGCAGTTTTTTCTAGAACCCCCGCCCTGAGCTTCCCTTTCAGCCACAGAGAAAGCTCAGGTGAGGGAGAGTGAAGCAAAGCTGACGGCAAAGGGGGAGACAGACACCAGCCTGTCCGGTGCCCCATTCACTGCCCTGCTGCCATCCTGCTTTCTCTTCCCCAAGTCGATGCCTCAAATAGGGAGACAAGACTAAAATTTGAGGAGTTTATCTCCATCTCCGTAACTTCAAAGCAATACTAGGACTTGAAATGTCCCTTCAGATCACCAGGGGGAAAGTCATTGTGGGAGCAATGGATGTGGCCACCAAGCTTGAGACCTCAGATCCTGTCTGCGCAGGCTGTCGGGTGGGATTTTGGAGGGTGGAGCAGAGGATGACATTATCTACAGGTATCTAATCTGCCATAAAGAAAGACCCTGAAATATTACTAATTGCTAGGGAAAATCCCTGCAATCATTTTAAATTATAAAAGAAGGATCTGAAGAGGGTGGGAGAGATGCTGCCCAGTTGTAGAGGAAGATGGAATGAAAAAATCACTTCCTTGCAGTTCCAAGAATTCCCAGAGACAAAAATATGAATTTTCAACTTCCTGAACTTCCTGTGACCTGTGGTGAGATAAAGGGGACTCTATATAAGGAGAAATTGAAACAAGGTGAGTTCCCTGGTATTCTAGGATTTTCACTGGAAAATACTCACGCAAATAGCACACTGTTGAGCAGTAGATATCTGCTTTGGGGGACTCCAAGACCAGCCCCAGGTCTGATTTGCTAGGAGTTCTGCTAGGACTTGGTACAAAGTCACACTCACAGCTCAGGTTTGTAAGACTGAAAGGATGCAAATCAAAGTCAGCAAAGGGAAAAGGCGCATGGGGTGAAGTCCAGAGGAAACCAAGAGCAAGCTTGCAAGAGTCCTCTCTGGGTGGCGTCACACAGGACTCACTGCTTGAAGGTCAGAGAAATACACACACGGCAGGGAGTTCCCTTCTTCCCCGGACTTTCAGCCTGAGTGTGGGGCGCCTGATTTCAGAGAGGACAATTCAGACTCTCCTGCTACCGATCCTGAACCCAAAGTGGGTGGCTCCAGATCCAGTGTGGGGGGAAGCCAAGTTCAGGTGTTTTCACAGTCAAGGACCTCGGCTTGTCTTGATCTTACAGGAACCTCAGAGAAGTGTATAAAGAGTGAGACTGGAAAGTGGTTCACTCTCACGGAATTTGAAACTGAAGGGGGCCGCGCACCATCCAAGAACTGGAAGCTAAGTATACGCTGTGGTGGATATCCCCTGAAACACCTGATAGAGGTATTCTAGTGACAAATGGCTTAAATCAAAGATTTGGCTGTCACAGTAGGCTTTAGCAGAATTTCTTGGTGTCCAGAAAACCGTCATGACTCCCCTTGCCCAGGGCCCAATGCACATGCTGTTACTATTAGTAACGTTCCCCCAGGTGTGACCATGGGTGGCTTATACTACAGCTTAGTCTTTTAAGCGCATTAACTCTTCTCCTTTTGAAGGAAGGACAGTAAATTGTGGCCTTGACTCTGCCATGAAAAAAGCTGCAATTTGGTCACGTGAAAGTAACTTGAATTGGAGGGGAAAGAGTCTTAAACTTTGGGGGCTGAATTTAAAAGTAACATAGTAGAATTACATATATGAAAATAATACATCAGGATAAATAGTTCCTAGATTTCTCTGTGTACTTCTCTGACCTTCAAGCAGTGAGTGCTGTGTGACCCCACCCAGAGAGGACCCTTGGAAGCTTGCCTTGGTTTTTTTTCTTTTTATTTTTTATTTCAGCATACTACGGGGGTACAAATGTTTAGGTTATATATATTGCCTTTGCCGCCCCCACCCCCGAGTCAGAGCTTCAAGCATGTCCATCCCCTAGACAGTGTGTACCACACCCATTTGGAGTGAATCTATCCATCCCCTCTTCCCTCCTCCCACCTGCCTGACACCTGATAAATATTACTACTATATGTGTACACAGGTGTTGATCAGTTAATACCAATATGATGGTGAGTACACGCGGTGCTTGTTTTTCCATTCTTGTGATATTTCACTTAGTAGAATGGGCTCTAGCTCTATCCAGGATAATACAAGAGGTGCTAGATCACTATTTTTTTCTTTTGTGGTAGAATATTTTGGCAATGTTTCTTTTCATAAACCACCTCAAATTTATTCTTGAAAGGGAATACAAATAAATTGCATTGTAAATTAACTGCTGTGCTCCTCATGTCAATCCCCTGATGTGGACAAAGCAGAGACAGGCACTCTGCGGCAGATGAGCCTGTGACTTTTGACTCCAATACAGTGATCTTTCAGTTGCACATCTCAGATAGCCCTTCCCTGTGTCACTCTAACAATAAAGAAAAGGTCTTTGTAAATATTCATGAGCTACATCTAAAGCCATGAGGGAGTGCAAGGTGTGAGCCCCTACCCAGGAAGTGGGCTGTGCTTTAATAACCATAGGACTGTACAGTATGAATGTTCTAAAGAGAGACATCCACAGGAAGAGATGCACCAGGAAGGAAGGTTGTTTCTAGCTTTGACATTGTGGACAGTTTCTTGAAACACTTTGCGCTGAGCTGGGATATAAAGTAGAACAGTTTGGATGAGGAAAATGTAGAACAGGGCATTCTGTATATGTAAAAAAGCGTGACATAAAAGTCTGCTCCACGAAGTGTCAATAAGTTGTAGGTAATGAGGCATGATACTTTCACTGCACTGATTGTAGACATCATGAGGCCAGACGAAGGAGTCTAAAAATTCTTTTAATCACTGGGTAATCACGGAAAATAATTTCCATGAAGACACCTTGAATTTGAGTTGACAGTGGGACATCCACGCTGAAATATCTGGAAGGCAGTCAGAAATATCATGTCCACAAAATTAAAACAAGAATCCATCATATCATTGATTTCTTTTCTCCTTCAGAATGGATGTCTACCAAACACACCAAGAACAAGAAAAAAGGTGATTATCATGTGACTTTCTACTGACGTCTCTTCTGTCATATTATGTTGTTTTGTTTCAAAATATTAAGGGGTAAAAATGCTTTTGTTACATGGAGTGCTATTGTAAGGCTTGTGTCAGGGCTATAAATGTGCCCATCACCCAAATAGTGTTCATTGTACCCATTAGGTAGGTTTTTGCCCCTCTCCTCCTCCCACATTCCCTCTGCTTGATTTTCAATGATTTTTACATCCCTCTGTGTACATAATGTGCCTATCTGTTAGTTCCAATTTATTAGAGAGTATATGTGGTGTTTGTTTTTCCATTCTTGAGATACTTAGGATAATGGTCTCCAATTCCTTTCAAATTGCTGCAAAAGCCATTAATTCATCCTTTTTTACGGCTAAATAGTACTCCATGATATAAATATATCACATTTTGTTAATCCATTCATGAACTGATGGACGCTTAAATTGATTCCAGATCTTTGCTATTGTGAATTGTGCCGCAATAAACATTCATTGTCTTTTTGGTAATATGACTTCTTGATAAGTCTTGATTCATTGTCTTTTTGATAACATGACTTCTATTCCTTTGGGTAGATACCCAGTAGTGGGATTGCTGGGTTAAATGGTAAGTCTACTTTTAGTTCTTTGAGAAACACTGTTTTCCATAGAGGTTGTACTAATTTGCAGTCCACCATCAGTGTGTAAGCATTCCTTTCTGTCTGCATCCATGCCAGCATCTGTTCTTTTTGGACTTAATAAAAGCCATTCTAACAGGAGTAAGGTAATATCTCACTGTGGTTTTAATTTGCATTTCCCTGATGATTAGTGACATTTTTCATATGTTTGTTGGACATTCATCTACCTTCTTTTGATAAGCTTCTGTTCATGTCTTTTGCCTACTTTTTAATGGGGTCTTTGGTTTTTCCTTGCTGATTTGTTTGAGTTCTTTGTAGATTCTAGATATTAGCCCTTTATCAGAAGTATAGTTTGTAGATATTTTCTCATGTTCTGTAGGTCGCTTATTTGCTTTATTGATTATTTCCTTACCTGTACAGAAGATCTTAATTTAATCAATTTATTTATTTTTGTTTTTGCTATAATTGCCATTGATGTTTTAGTCATAAATTCTTTGCCTAGGCCGATATCTAGAAGAGTTTTCTGTACATTGTCTTCTAGAATTCTTATGGATTCTTGCCTTATATTTAAGTATTTTATCCATCTAGAATTAATTTTGTGAATGGTGGGATATATGGGTCCTGTTTCATACTTTTGCATGTGGCTATCCAATTTCCCCAGCACCATTTATTGAAAAGGGCTTCTTTTCCCCAGTGTACATTGTTGTCTGCTTAGTCAAAGATCAGATGGCTATTGGTACATGGTTTTATATCTGGA
>CAUYSK010004508.1:0-55883 GCA_963575035.1 Avahi laniger | reverse complement strand
AGATAATGCAAATAGTTTTAGTTATCTAGTCAACAGGCAAAAAGCAAGCACTTAAGGTCTTCAGCTCTAATCTTTCATTTATTTCTTATTGCTGGAATTTCATATTCATTTCTTCTTGTAGGATGACTAAACCGAATGATGGTAGAGATGGTAAACTGGCATTTACTCAGCCCCGCCTTGCTCAGCCTCCAGAGCGGAGAATTCTCAGCTGATGGATCAGCTGCTTTTGTCTCTTTGCCATCTTGTGGTTTAGGGTTTTCTGGGTGTCTGCGTCGGTAATTGAAGTTGCGGTGGTACTGACCGACGTTGAGGTGGCTGCTGACCTTGGGTCTCATCTCCTTGATTCTCTTTATCTTCTTCATTGCCGTCCTCTCTGGGCTGTCTTTGGCGAGGAGGGCCCCTTCACAATCGTGGTCTATAACCCCGATACATATTCTGTCTTACTGGTGGTCTACCTTGTTCTCCTGCACCCTGGCTGTCAGCACCTTCCATCACTTCTCCCTGCACAGGAGGGTTGGAATATTGTGGTCGCCCATAGGGCCTCTGCATGCAGTAAGGTGGGAGGCTTCCCCTGCGGTAGGGCTGGCGTTGCTGGCCTGGCCTTCAGGAGCACTCTTCGATCCCTCATTCTCTTCCCCACTTTCACTGTTCTGACAATTCTGCTGGTGATCGCGTGGAGGACCCCTGCGACATGGATAGGTCTGTTATGGTTACGGTCTGCTGCATATTGACTGTCTTGAACTGGAATCCACCAGGGCCTGTGCCATTTGCTGCCTCCCACCCTTTGCTCCTTCAACACCATCAAACTCCACAGTCTCTTCATCTCCTACGCGGCGAAGGTGCTTCCTGGGATTCTTCTTCTTTATGGCAGTCTGATGTACAAATACATCTTCCTTGGTGTCATTCCTGTTGACGAAACCATATCCGTTTCTAACATTGGACCATTTTACTGTTCCAACAACCTTCGTTGCCATGACCTTTTTGTCCCCGCTGGCAGGCACCTCTGATGTGAGGCCACCCAGGCCACCGCTCCCTGCACCGCTGCCCCTGATGCCGGGCCTGGAGTCGGCAGCGCTGAGGGCGGGGGCGGCTGCTGTGTCTCAGCCTCCGTGCTCACGGTTACCATGATGGTGACTGCGGCCGGCTGCGGCAGCTGTGGCTCCTCCCGATGTGTGACGGTAACTAGGCCGGCGTTGACGGTGGGCTTCACAGGGCTCTCTGAGGTCCACTCTTCACTTCCGCTACCGATCGAACTTGAAACATTTATTTTTGACAAAAAGATCTAATGTACAACATCAGGACTATAGTTATTAATAATAATATGGTAACGCATATGGAATAGATTTAGCCATGACTTATTCTTTTATTATAATATGGGGTTGGGTGATAGTCATGGTTTACCACTTCACATTCTTTGAGTGTGTGTGTGGGGGGCAGGTATTGGTAGTGCTTTATTTCTTTTTCTTTTTTTTTAATTTCAGAATATTACAGCGGTGTAAACATTTTGGTTACATGAATTACTTTTGTACAGTTTGAGTCAAAGTTATAAGTGTGGCCATCACCCAGAGAGTGTGCATTGTACCTGTTAGATGTGAATTTACCCATCCCCTCCTCCCCTCTCCCATCCGCTTGAATTCCATTGAATTTTACTTCCATATGTGCACATGAGTGTTGATTAATTAGTTCTAATTTAATAGTGAGTACATGTGGTGTTTGTTTTTTCATCCTTGTGATACCTCACTTAGGAGGATGGTCTCCAGTTCCATCTAGGTTGTTATAAAAGGTATTAGTTCCCTTTTTTTTTATGGCTGAGTAACACCCATGGTATACATATGCCACATTTTATTAATCCACTCATGCATTGATGGGCACTTGGGGTGTTTACCACTTCACATTCAAGCAGAGCAGCTATGGTGGCAGAGTTAGCAGATTCATCTTGCAGAAATAAGATATTTGAGGCAATTGTGGGAGACAGAACACATCCTGGTTCTTGCTACAGGCTCCTTCAACTGAACCTCATGTCCTTTTTTACTTCTCAATTTCATTTCTCTATGGACGTTTTCCTCCCCTGTGTTGGGGTTCTGTGGGGTGGAGACATTGAGCTACGTTATAGAGAGAATCAGTGGCTTTTGGAAAAGCTGTGTTAGCAGCTTAACCTGGGCCTGGGGAAATGCCCCTCTTTGGAGCTACTTCATTCCTTTCCATCTCATCCCACTTTGAACTTTTATCTGGGCATGCAGTGTGTTAGGTTCTGGAGAAAAAGAAAAATGACACACAATAAATTTTCGAGCCCAAACTCCCAAATGAGAAAGATACACAAGTAACTCCACCCTGAAATGTAATAAAAGCTCTAATTCTGGTAAAGACAATGTGTTCTGAAAGTACAGAGGAGAGATTAATTCTAGGTGTTTAGCTGTAGAAAGGCTTTCGGAAGATATGGGAGTTGAATGGTAAGTACTGGCAGATAGAACTTCTGTTGGGTCTATACAGCTATTCCTCAGAGACAGTGTGAGTTCAGTTCTAGACCACTGCAATAAAGTGAGTTTTGCAACAAAATGAGTCACACAAATTTTTTGATTTCTTGGGGCATATAAAAGTTATGTTTATACTATATTGTAGTCTGTTAAGTGTGCAATTGCATTATGTTTAAAAAATATACATACTTCACTTAAAAAATACTTTATCACTAAAAAATGCTAATGATCATCTGAGCCTTCAGTGAGTTGTGATCTTTCTGCTGTTGGAGGCTCTTGCCTCAATGTGGATGGTTTACTAACTGATCTCCGTGGTGGTTTCACAGGTTGGGTGTCTGCGGCAATTACTTAAAATAAGATAGCAATGAAGTTTGCTTCCTCGATTGATCCTTTCTTCCATGAAGATTTCTCTGTGGCATGTGATGCTGTTTGATGGCATTTTATTTACAATAGAATTTCTTTCAAAATTGGAGACAAACCTCTCAAATCTTGTCACTGCGTTATCAACTAAGTTGTGTAATGTTCTAGGTCCTTTTTTGTCCTTTCAGCAATGTTTACAGCATCTTCATTAGGGACAGTTTCCGTCTCAAGAAACCACTTTCTTTGCTTATCCATAGAAGCAACTCCCCATCCCTTCAAGTTTTATCATGAGATTGCATCAATTCAGTTACATTTTCAGGCTCCACTTCTAATTCTAGTTATCTTGCTATTTCCACCACATCTGCGGTGACTTTCTTCACTGAGGTCTTCTCAAATTCATCTGTGACGATTGGAACCAACTTCTTCCGAATTCCTGTTAATGTCAATATTTTGACCTCCCCCTATGAATCATGAGTGTTCTTAGTGGAATCCAGGATGGTAAATATTTTCTAGAAGGTTTTAAATTTGCTTTGCCCACATTCGTCAGAGGAATCACTATCTGGAGCAGCTACGACCTTATAAAATATATTTCTTAAATAATAAGACTTGAAAGTCAAAATTACTCTTTGATCCATGGGTTGCAGGATGGATGTTGTGTTAGCAGGCATCAAAACAACGTTAATATCTTTGTACCTCTCCATCAGAGCTCTTGGGTGACCAGGAGCTGTTAATGAGCAGTAATATATTGAAAGGAATCTCTTTTTTTCTGAGAAGCAGGTCTCAACAGTGGGAGGCCTACTAGAAATATTCAGTAAACCATGCTGGAAACAAATGTACTTTTATCCAGGGTTTACTGTTCTATTCATACAGCAGAGGCAGAGTAGATTTAGCATAATTCCTGAGGGTCCTAGGAGTTTCAGAATGGTTAATGAGCTTTGGCTTCAACTTAAAGTCGCCAGCTGCATTAGCCCCAACAAGAGAATCAGATGTCCTTTGAAATTTTAAAGCCAGGCATTCACTTCTCCTCTCTAGCTAGGAAAGTCCTAGATGGCATCTTCTTCCGATGTAAGGCTGTGTTGTCGACATGAACAATCTCTTGTTTAGTGTAGCCACCTTCATCAGTCATCTTAGCTGGATCTTCTGGATAACTTGCAGCAGCTTCTACATCAGCACTTGCTGCCTCACCTTGCACGTTTATGTTTTAGAGACGGCTTCTTTCCTTAAACCTCATGAACCAACCTCTGCTAGCTTCTAACTTTTCTTCTGCAGCTTCCTCACCTCTCAGCCTTCATAGACTCGAAGGATCTTGATCTGGCTTCAAGGAATGTTGTGGCTGGTTTGATCTTCTATCTAGACCACTAGAAAGGTGGTCTATCAACAATAAGGCTGTTTCACTTTATTATTATTCATGTGTTCCCTGGAATAGTACTTTTAATTTCCTTCAAGAACCTTTCTTTTGCATTTATAACTTGGCTAACTGTGGCAAAAGGCCTGGCTTTTGACCTATCTCAGCTTTCGACATTGCCTTCCTCACTAAGCTTAACTATTTCTAGATTTCAATTTAAAATGAGAGATGTGCAACTCTTCCTTTCACTTGAACACTTAGAGCCTGTTGTGGGGTTATTAATTGGCCTAATTTTAATATTGTTGTAGTTTAGGGAATTAGGAGGGGGAGAGAGACAGGGGAATGGCTTGTGGGTGGAGAATTTGGAAGACACACAACATTAAGTTTGCCATCTTCAATGGGTGTGGTTCTTGCTGTCCCAAAACAATACAATAGTAACATCAAAGATCACTGATCACAGATCACCATAACAGACGTAATAGTGAAGTTAAAGTTTGGAATATTGCAAGAATTACCACAATGTGACACAGAGACACAAAATGAGCACATGCTATTGAAAAAATGGCACCGATACACTTGCTAGAGGCAGAGTTGCCACAAACCTTTAATTTGTAAAAAGAGTAGTATCTGCAAAGCACAATAAAGTGAAGCACAATAACATAAGGTGTGCCTATAAATGGGAATGGGTGGGATTAATTCAAAAGGAGGTATGAACTTGGTAAGGTAAACTGCACGACAGACTAGGTGAGGGTAGCAGGAGATAAATCTAGAATGTGGAAAAGCAAAGACAGGCCAAATTATAGAATGAGCATATTACGTTCTATTTTTTCATCTCATGTGAATGAATTTACTAGTTTTATTTCCTGAACCCTCGATGTCTCTTAGTATTAACTTATTTCAATGTAGACTTGTCCCAGGTACTTGAAAACTATTTTGTAGAAAATTAAAATTATCTGAAATGCCACTACTCAGAGGCAATGGTTTAAATTTTCATGTATTTAATTTCAGAGTTTTTTTTTGAGGGGAGCTTATTTATATATACACAGACATATATTCACTCACGTAAGAGTTATATTGTTATTTGCCATGTTATATTCTGCTCTTTAAATAACGAGAAATAAAGTAACATGGGAAAATACATGTTCTTAAATATTTTTTGAGAATATGATTTTTAATGGCTACATTCTTTTCCATTATATGGGTGTTGCATTATTCATTTAACTGTTTTCTTATTGGTAGGTTTTGAGTTTTTTAAATTTGTTGACATTTTAAACTGTACTTCATTGCTACTGATTCATATGGTATGAATTCTTTCTTGGTACATATTGCTAAATTCAATGCCAGAGCGCTTGTGTCAGTTATGTTCTCAGAAGCAGTAGCTGAAAATATTTCCCAGGAGGCTAGCACGCCCTGAGAATTAACATTTAAGGGATGCACATTTGATGAGAAGATCAACTAATTGTTTTAACTATTTTAATTAATAGTTTTAATGTCTTCTTCTTTATGTGGTCATGTGAAACTTCATATTTATTCTGTAAAATCTTAAATTTAATTTAAAAAATACTGGAGTGTTGAGGGCTTTTTTTTGCAAAATAGTTCTGTATTTATCACAATGAAAGTAGTAAATTTGCATTGCAAAAATTCATAAAATGCAGAAAAATATAAAGAAGGAAATAAAAGTCACTCATAATCCTATCATTCAGGAGTAACCATTGTTGACACTTGTGTGTATAGAAGTCCCTCCATATTTCCTATGCCTACATAGCACATGCCACGCAAACATCCACATGTTATGTTCTGGTATCAGAGTGGAATCACATATTGTTTTTGTAACCTGATCTTTCTCAACTAAAAATACATTGTGGGAAAAACAGTCTGATATTTTGCTTAAGCACAAAGCTTGGGAAGTCAGACTCCCTAGGTTGGCATCTAAGCTTTGCCACTTACTAGCTATGTGACCTTGAGCAAGTTGTTCAGTTATTATGTACTCTTTTTCCTAATTTGTAATAAGTGAGGAATGGGAATAATTGGTAATAATAATATTAGTAAATGGGAGTAATTTATAATATCCACAGAGTTGTGAACAGCAAAAGAAATACAGCACGTAAACATTAATAACAGTGCCTGGCACATAGTAACACTCCATAAAAGTGACCTTTTATTATCTTCTTATATCAACAATAGATTTCTATTGTTGGGAGTATAATTGCATTTTATTCTGTCATTAGTGGAATCCTATTGTATCATCTATTGTATCTGTTTGTATTCAAATTTATTGAAATGATTCCCCTTTGAGGTAATTTTCAGTTGTTTGTAATTTCTCATTTTTAAACTTTATTAAGATAAATGGTGAGTGGAATAGCCTAGAGTTTCAGAATACTGGCTGTTAAAATTGCTAGCTACATCTTTATGAATTCTGGCTCTGCCACTTACTAGACAAACAACTTAGTCTCGTGTTCTTCATATATAAATTTAGATATACTAAAACTCTCACAAGGTTGATTATTTGTTATCCATTATTGTAAAACAAAACTTAGTAGCTTAAATCAACCATTTTATTTGCTCATGCTTCTCTGGGTCAGCATTCTGGGCTGTGCTCAGCTGCGTGACTCTTCTGCTTCTTTTACCTGCGATCACTCATGCAGCTACAATCATGCAACAGTGGCTGGATCATCTGAGTTGTCCTTTCTTCCATGTCTGGTGCTTGGTGCTGGTTGATGAATGACCGTGGGTCTTCAGTAGCCTAGCTAGGGTTTCTTAACATGGTGACATGATTTCAAAAGTAGAAAGAGAACGGGAAATTCTCTATTTGTGACATTTGCTTATATCTCATTGGCTAAGACAAGTGACATGGTAAAACCCAGAGACACTGTGGGACAGGACTATGCAAGGGCATAGACATAAGGAGGCTTTTTTGGCTTATTATTTTAATTAACCTAACCTGCTTGTAATTTTTCTCTGTCTCTACTTTCATTAAGTGGTGCTGCCATATAGAAAACATTGGAAAAATATATATGTATATCTACACATATATATGCATATACACACATATATACATATTTTTTTTTAAAGAGAAAGGATACTAATCCATACTTTTCCTACTTTCTCAACATTGAAATAATTTAAAACAGATTAAAAGAACTAAGAAGGAAACATTTATTATTAAGGACATTATAATGTCCACTGTTTTATTGGTTAGGGCTATAAGTTACAGGTGGCAGAGAATGCCATACGAACCAAATACACAAGGGAATATTTTGGTTTACTTAACTGAGAACCCCAAGTGGTAGATGTGATTTCACACATACTTGGATCCAGGGGTTCAAACTATCTCATCAGCTCTCTGTTTCTGTTTCTGTCTGTTTCTCTATCTGTCTCCCAGTACTAATTATCATTACTTTGTTTTATTTTTAGGCTTTCTCTGCAGCAACATTTCCTTGGTGGCCACAGGCATCCTTTCATCTTGGGATTAAAGAGCAAAAGATACAGACCGTCTCCCTCCCAACATCCACGTCAGTCATCAGAAACCACTTGTATGACCCCTTCTTGGATTGTTGTGTTGGGAAGACAAATTATTCTGATTGGTCAGACTGGGCAATGTGTCAGAGTTTACCCTGAAGACCAAGAAGAGGTCATTCACATTTGAACACTGGACATGAAACCCTTTGATGAATCCGAGACTGTGGGACTACAAGGACTGCTTCAGGGAGGAAGATTAGGGCTGGAGGATCTGGGTCTGAGCAAGCTGTGTATTTAGGGAGATGGAAGGGGTGTGAGAAAGGAGCCGAGTGGTTTCTGAGCACTTCATTCTACCTGAAAGCATCTCAGAGGCCATGTTGGTACAGAAATTGGCATGACAGGGAACCCTGGAGTCTATCGAGTTACACAGTGTCTAGTGCAGTGTATTAATTAAACTTGTAAACTCTGGGGTCAGTGTAACTTTGTTCATTTCCTGCATTTACTGGTCTTTTGATGTCTGGAAAGTTACTTAACCTCACAAAGCCTTAGTTCCTTCAACATGCAAATGATGGATAATTGTCATGGTTACATCAGAGGATTATAAGAGATAATGGTAAGCACTCAAGTGCTTAATACAGTGCCTGGAACACAGTTAGTGTTTCTTACTATCATTACTGCTACTATGTTACTGCTCTACACCACCATTATTGTCACCATACTTGGGTCATCTAGGCCTCTCTCTATCCCAGGATTAGAGCATGTTTTCTAAGCAGAACTCAGTTTGGGCCCTGGAGTTTTCCTGGGCCCAGAAAGTGTGACTCAGTGATACTCTGAGGTCAGTACTTTGGATTTCTTGCACCTGATAGACTGGCCTTGGTGTATAGCTCTGGGCCCTCACATGTCCTGGGCAGATGTAGATCGTGATCACATAGATTGTAAAGGTGCACAGTGGACATTCAGATCTCTGTAAGGGGTCAATGTTTTTTGCCCACCAGCTGGCTGTTAGAAAGGGCTGGCTCAAGGAACTTGTAGAAAAGAAAAGAAATTTCACAATATTTCAGAGCAACAGGCCCCTAATGTGTCTTCAGAAAGGGAATAAGTAGCTCCCTGTCCTCTGTTTGGATCATGCCTTTGTGATTTCTAGTAATTACACAAAGACACAATTTTAAATAACAACAGACCTTCAGAGGAACTTGGGGAAAAATTATAGCCTATAAAGAATGACTATGAGCTAGAATTTTCATGGTGATATAATGACAAAATATTAGGGCTCTAGGGCCTATGTTTTCACAGAAGGGCTTTTGAAGACACATTCCTCAGACATAGAGTTTATGCCCAGAGAAACACTACCACAAATAGCCCTCTATGCTAAGCTGTCAGGTGAACTATAGTTTCTCAAACGGAGTCTGTATTTGCAGAACTCTGGCCCTCTACGTTACTCTTTTGTATTGACCATTTCACCAAGACTGGCAGATGGGAGGGTGTGCTCAAGACTTGGGGTGCTTTGAGAAATCTACCAGGAGGCAGGAATTTAAAGGCTCTGATTTCCATCCCATGTAGTACTGTAAAAAGAACTACTCACGCCCATTCTTTTAGGAAATGATGGGTCCCTATGGGATGCAAGGAATTTGTCCAGTGACCTAAGGTAGCTGTTTATTCACTCCTCCCACCAACCTGGCTTCACTGTTTATGCTTTGAGTATAGGACAAGGCTTCATCTCTTCTCTCCCCTACTCTTTCCTCTCCTCCCTCTCTCTTTTTCTCAAAGCTTTTTTTTGGCTTTAATTTTGGACTTTAGAGAAGAGTTGCTAATGTAGTACAGAGAGTTCTTGTAGAGTTTTCACCCAGCTTATCATAATGTTAACACTGAACAGAACTGAAATACAATTAGCAAAATGAAACATTAACATAGACATAATACTGTTAACTAAACTACAGACTGTTCGAATTTTTTCATTTTTTTTTACCAATGTTCTTTCTCTGTTTTGTGACCAAACCAAAGATTGCAATTGTATCTAGTTGCCATTCCTCCTTAGTCTCCTGAAATCTGTGACAGTTCCTTTATCTTTCCTTGTCTTGTGTGACCTTGGAACTTTTCAAGAGTACTGGATTTTGTAGAATGGCCCTCAATTTGAATTTGTCTGAGGTTTTCTTATGGTTAGTTTAAGGTTATGGATATTTCCCTCTTTCTAAAAACAATTTATTTCCTTGCTTCTTTTTTAGTAATGCTGTTGTTGACTATTGTAGAATCAGTATATCTCCATCAATGAATGAAAGACAAGTTGTAATTGTATCCCCTTGAAGGAGAAGAATGAATTGGGTTGGAAACAAGTGAAATGCCTGTTTTTTCTTTTTAAGGATGAAAAACACTTTTAAAAGAGAATCAGTAATTACCTTTAGGCCAAAACTTAATTTTGAAGCTGTTTTGGATATATTTTTTTTGTAACAATGTTTGGTTATTGAAAGGGCAGGTTGGTCTGTGAGAAATAGGGGTTAAGTGCCATTGCAAACAAATGTAGCCAGGCAAAGGGATTTGTAAAGCTGTCATCCTTAAGGTTTTTCAGAAAACGCAACTGAATGTGGGGTTAAAAACAGGTGTATGGCAACTATTTTTTCTATTTAAGATTATTCAATAGACATTCATTACATATTTTTCTCCATTTTAGGCACTGTATTACATCTCGCTCACAGTGGCATTTAATGTAATACAATGCATTGCTCAACGATGAGGATATATTCTGATAAATGTGTTGTCAGACAATTTCATCATTTTGTGAACGTGATAGAGTGTAGTCTCGAAATCCTAGATGGTATAGCCTACCGTGGACTTAGGCTCTGTGGTGTAACCTATTGTTCCTGGGCTACAAACCTGTACGGCCTGTTACTGTACTGAATACTGTAGGCAATTGTAACATAGTGGTAAGTATTTGGTGTATCTAAACATAGAAAACATATAGTGAAAATATGGTATAAAAGATAAAAAATGGTACACCTATATAGAACACTTACCATAAATGGAGCTTGTGTGACTGGAAGTTGCTCTTGGTAAGTCAGTGAGTGAGTAGTGAGTGAATATGAAGGCTTAGGATATTATTGTACATTGCTGTAGACTTTATAAACACTGTGCACTTATGCTACACTAAATTTAAATTTAATTAATTAAATTTATTATTAATTAATTTAATTAATTAAAAAAATTAATTTTTCAATAATAAATTAAACAGTTTACTGTAACTTTTTTACTTTATAAACCTTGATTTTTAAACTTTTTGACTCTTTTGTAATAAAACCTAGTTTAAAACACAAACAATTGTATAGCCATCTTTATATCCTTATTCTACATGCTTTTTTCAATTTTTCAATTTTTTTTTTTTTTTTACTTTTAAAACTTTTTGTTAAAAACTAAGACACACACACATTAGCCTAGGCCTACACAGGGTCAGGATCATCAATATTACTGTTTTGTTCCACTGGAACCAATATCTACATCAATATCCACATTTTGTTCCACTGGAAGGTCTTCAGGGGAAATGACAGGCACAGAGCTGTCATCTCCTATGATAACAATGCCTTCTTTTGGAATACCTCCTGAAGGACCTGCCTGAGGCTGTTTTACAGATAACTGTTTTTCTTTTATACATACAAAGAGTATATTCTAAAATAATGATAAAAATATAGTGCAGTAAATACATAAACCAGTGACACAGTCACTTATCATTATCAAGTATTATGTACTATATATATTAATAATTGGATGGGCTATACTGTACTTTCATATGACTGGCAGTGCAGAAGGTTTGTTTACACCAGCATCACCCAAAAATGTGAGCAATGCATGGCACTACAACATTATTTATGATGGCAGTGCCATCACTGGTCATAGGGATTTTTCAGCTCTATTATAATCTTATGGGACCACCATCACATGTGCCGTCCATCGTTGACTGAAACATCATTATGTGACACATGACGTTATTTGTGGAAAGCATGAATGCATTGTATGTATAGTTGGTTTTCATTCATCATGTAGTTATGGTCTATACAGTTGCTGAGAAGAGTGGATAATTGAATACTGAACCATTGCTCCCAGGAAAAGACAGTGTTAGGTTCTTGTGAGCTACTGGTCACAACATTTTCATCAACTGATTAATACTTGGCCTTGTTTTATGTGTATTTCTGTTTCAAGACAAGTTATCTAATATATGTTATTAATTTGTTAACATTGAATCATGGCCAACAGCTCTATAACATGTCTGAAAGGAGCTTATCTGAGACATATATACTCTCCGTAAGGCACATCACAGCCTTCTTGTACTTAGGAACACTGGACAGCACATTGGCATTAGCTAGAGGGCCATTTCACACAGAAAAACACCAACAAACGGTGAAAAATATGAATAATATAGCACTAAATAGATGGTGAAAAGGATGCTTGTTTACAATACGAAAGCTGAAACAAGAAGACAGGCAGTGCCTTGTTGAGCCTCAGCTGGAAATGTGCAGTGGGGCCTCAGAATTTTCCCTGCTTTATGCATATTTGTGAATGACCATGAAAGCACAGGGAGTATTGATTTTGGGGGTTACAAATAAAGTTTTGGCAAGGAGGCAAATTCACAAACACAGAATCTGTGAAAAATAAACGTCCCCTGTAATCTTTATCTGCACTGTGTGAAGTAGAAGTTACCCTCAATTCACAAAGGAGGTTCTGGGATGCTGAGTGAGTTAGCGGAGTGGGTAAAGGTAAACCATGCTCCTCCAATTCCAAAGGCAATGCTTCCACCTTGCATTTCGCATCTTGTTGCATTTCAGGAAACTAACTTACCGACTGTCAAATTCTGGAGTCAGCCAGGTGCTATTCTCCCACCTACGTAAAGTTGTGATAAGTGAGTCATCAACACGTAGATGTTTTTTCCTGGACTGGCTTCAAATGTCCCCTAGTAGTGGGAGTCATGTGCCATGTGGATATCAGTAGTATTGAGTGAGGGGAAGGGGTATGAATGTGGGCATGGCAGGAAACACCCACAAGATAAGGGTGGAAGGCAGGTGAAGATGAGCCCATGAAGGAGACAGAGACAGAGAAGCCAGAAAGATGCCCAGAGATCCTGGGGCACAGGGTTTCACGAGGATGAGGATGAGGAGTTTCCATCAGGCTGTGAGGACAATGTTGTAAGTGCCCCAGAAAGTGTCTAGAAAGTCAAATAAGACAAGAGCTAAACATTGCCCATTTAATTGAGCAAGAAGGGAGGACAGAAATCTGGATTACTGTGGGCCGAGGTGCATGCGTCAGAGACCTGTTTTTTTGCAGGCGCCTGTTTCTGTTTAGTTCCTGCTGGATTTTTTTGGAGTATGTGTGGGGAGTGAATGTACAAACATGGATTATTCTGGAAACAGCTGGCACAGTTTGCTTCAGGCCACCTGCTTTGGGGGAGCAGCAATTCCATAAATGCAAAGAAGCAAATAATTGCAGATACTATCTGTCTGCTTTTGAATGGCCATAAAAGGCCAATTCCAATTTTGTTCTAAAAATGGGCAAAAGTTTTCAACTGACCCATCATCGAAGAGACATTTTAAAGCTGAATTTCGATCCAGTCAGTAGCAAAGTAGCAGGAAGGAGCCAGCTATTCCAGCAATGAGTTGGTGGTGTTCCATTTTAGTACCACTCTTCTCCTGACACCAATTTAAATGGCACTATTTATTTCAGTGAGTGACATGAGTTTACATTTGGGATTGAATCCTATTTTCACAAGCCTATTTAGAAAGAACTACAGAGACTTGTGTTTTGATAACTATAGAGCAGACATTGCTAAGGTTAGAGCAACACATTGAATCCTGGTGTCCACTTGGGTGCTTCCTGGGGTCAGGGACACTTCTGGGTGAAAGGAATGACTTACACTCTGAAATGTCTCTTGGGACGAACCTGGAAAGAGCTGACTTAGATCTGAGGGAGCTTGGGAGCTCTTTCTATTGTGAGCTTTTTGTGACTTGGCCTAAGAAGAGAATGCGAGATAATGGAACAATAATAATGACAGCGATGCTATTAATAGCTAATACTCACTGAGTAATTACTCTGTTCTAGACTATGTGCAAAGCAATCGATAAGTGTCATGTGATGCAGTCTTCACCGCAAGCTTTGTGAGATGTGAGCCATTACACTTTACAGATGAGCAATGTGGGGCACAGAGTGGTTAGGTAACTTGCCTGACGTCACTCCGCTGGTAGGTTGAGAGTCAAACCTTGGTCTTGCTGACTCCCCGCCCTGCTCTCAGCCACTGCTGCTTCTTCAGTCTGTAAAGTGCCTGACACATAGTAGGTGCTCACCAGATGTTAGTTTCCTTCTTTTCCGGGTAGCGGTTGGCCTGAGTGGTAGGCCTGTTATCTCTTGTCGCGTGGGATGGCCACACACCAAGAACTCAGCCTGGACACTTGTCAGCCTAAGCTGGAACGACAGGCATGAGGAGGGCAGAGGTTGTGGAGCTCTCTGGACCCTCTGGGGGATTCGAGAACATTATATAACCTTCTGAGTCATTCTTTGGTCATTTTGTGGTATTCGTTGCTCACATCCTTAGCAGTAGTTCATGATTTTGGTTATTAACTAATTCTTTAGAAAAGTTTAAAAACCTGGTATTTCTTTACCAGTTGAAAGCTGAGTGCTTGTGGTCTGGGAGGTGGGGAGACGTTTGGAAGGAATGTTCTTTTTATCTGAAGCCCTAAAGTATGCTGTGAGATTAATGGGTGAGGAGGTTTTTTTCCTACCAGTCCGGAGCTGAATCAGACTGATTAGGGAGGCAGTTTCACGTTCCAGAGGTAGAGCAGATACTGGCTCTTTCTCTGTAAATGAGTGGGTATTTACACAGAGACGTGAAATTTCATTGCTGCTTCCCGTGCTCTGAAGGCCTGAGGGAACATGGAGAATGTCCAAAGAGGAAAGCTAAAAGTGACGGGTTCTTACCACCCTGGTCAGACTTTGCTTCTGCTCACCGGGGAGATAGGTGGAGAGGTTCACCAGGGGGCAGAGCCAAGCCCTTGCTGGATGGTGGGGGCAGAATGGCGCCTCCTACAGGTCTCTGGGGGAGCAGCAGTTATAGGTGACAGGAAATCACCGGGGGCATCCTGGGGCCAGACCTTGTGGGTCCAGCTAGGATGACAGGTGCTGCACCCTTACTGAGAGTAGAAGTGCCTTCAAGGGCACGCATGACTTAAGTCTTTTAAAAACAAAGTGTGAAAAGCCCAGTCACACATTTGTATTGGTGCTTAAATTTGAACTCTTTATTGTAATTAAGTTACATTAACCAGCTTTATATCTTTAAGCCCTACAGGCTTCAACCACTTTGGGGTACAGTCTGGCAACCAAAGAAAGAAAAATGAACTCCAGAGTCAGACTGCTTGGGTTGGAATCCCGGTTTTAAAAAAACAAAATGAAAATTAGCAAGTGTTGACAAAGATGTGGAGAAATGGGAACTCTCATACATTGTTAGTGGGACTGTATGTAAAATATTCAGTTGCTTTGGAAAACAGTTTGGCACTTTCTCAAAAAGCTAAACATAGAAGTACAACATGACCCACCAATTCTACTCCCAGGTTTATATCCAAAAGATTTGAAAACAGGTATTCAAACAAATACTTATACGTAAATATTCATAGCAGTACTATTTACAATAGCCAAAAGGTGGAAATAATTCAAGCATCTTTCTTTTTCCTCTTCAGCAAGATAAATCTACAGTAAACTCTGAGTCCTTACATTAATAAAGAGAAAGTTTTACTATCAAAATTCAGTCACTTGAAATATGTTCTCTTAATATATTTCTGTTGTAGTGATAGCCCGGAACTTCCACATTATTGTTAAATTGAAATTATCCACGAATGTTGATTCTACTTTCAGGGAAATTTTTTGTTCTCCCTCTTTAGAGGATAGTCAACAATAGAATTTAATATCTTAAAAATTTTCTCCAGCCTACATAAAGACAAATACTGCATGATCTCACTTACATGAAGTATAGTAGAATGGTGATTATGACAGGCTGGGGGTGAGGGATGGAGAAAGGGGAGATGTTGGTTAAAAGGCACAAAGTTTCAGTTAGACAGGAGGAATAAATTTTTGAGATCTATTGCATAGGAGGGTGACTATAGTTAATAAATATTTCTCAAAATTGCTAAAAGAGTAGATTTTCAACATTGTCACCACAAAAAATAAGTAGGTGAAATGATAGATATGTTAATTAGCTTGATTTAATCTTTCCACAATATATACATATGTCAAAACATCACATTGTTTTTACCCCTTAAATAAATATAATTCTTATTTGTCAATTAAAACCAAAAAAAACACAAAATAGCAGTTATCTCTGGGTAACTGGGGAGGGGGAAGGTATTGACTAGGAAGGTACATGAGGAAACCTTGTATATTGATGGGAATGTTTTATATCTTGATCTGGGTGATAAGTAGGATATATACAGAGATAAAAATTCATCAATCCATACATTTAAGATTTGTGCTCTTTACTGTATGTGTGCTACACATCCATTAAAAATAAATCAGTAGATAAAAAGTAAAAAAAAAAAAAAATTCTCCCTAGCCTAGACATAAAAGCAGTTCCAAGGTTTTTGACTTTCTGGTTTTCCTTTTTAGTATCTTCCTTTACATAATTTCCCAGACAAACATATATCAGCTGAGACCTTTTCAGTCTGTGTAAAAGGAAAGGCAGCACTGCAAAGGATGAAAAAGCACAGACTCGTTATGGACCTGCATGGGGTGGAAATCTCATTACTGCCAGGATTAGGCATCGTTCAACATGTTGTTAGGCTAATGTGGCAATGACCGACCCAGTATTAAAATGTCTGTGTGCTGGTGGCACCTTGCAGTGACATAGGCCCTCAGTGGTGAGGGGGAGGGACATGGTGCCATTTTTGTAATACGATTTTAAAGCAACAAAAAATCCATTTGAGGTTAGGTTGAAAGGGTCAGTCAGCACACTTATGCTTTTGCCTGTCAAAGGTTAAGGGTATTGGAAGAGCAATTTAAGTCACTAAACTGTCTCATTTTATCTGAATATTAGCTTAGAGACAAGTATTATTGGCATTAGTCTATTAATGGCGGCATGAGTCACGTTGAAGCTGGAGAGATCCATTCGGTAGAGGAATAATGATAGGTAGTTAAAATATTTGACTTTTTGCCCATAATGTTTTTTAAATCTATAACTGGCTATACTTTTTTCCAGAAGGCAATTTGTCAAATTTGTCTACATGTCAAGACATTTAAATAGAAATTATATCTTTTTTATTAACTTTAGTACCATTGTTGCTATATTTAAATGTCAACCACTAAATCCTGAATGTTTTGTATTCTAAGTAAAGAGAAATTTTAATTTTTAGCTGATTATTTTTTGTGTATGTGAACAGGCATTTTAGATAAATAGTAAATATTTATTAGATCATTAAATATGAAATGTCCAATCTCAAATCAAAAATTTAGTTTATTATATCTCAAACAAGAAGTAGTACAATGAATCAAACTATTCACCTAAACTATCAACACAGTGTTGCCATCTTAACAGTCGCTTCCTTATGCCAGCAGCAAAGAAACCTGGAGATTGAGTGACAATGAAATCGCAAAAGGCCTTTGCCACAGCTTGTTGAGAACTGAATATTTTTTCTTGCAAGAAGTGGTCCAAAGCCTGGAAGAAGTGGTAGTTAGTTGGCGCAAGGTCTGTTGAATATGGTGGAAGACAGAGAGTTTCCAAGTCCAGCTTCTGTAGTTTGAGCAGTGTTATTTGTGTGACATGTGATCTTGCAAGAGGATTTACCTGTTTCTATTGACCAATCTTGGCTGCTTAATCACAAGTATCCTCATTATCTTGTCCAGTTGGTTGCAGTAGACATCCGCTATAATGGATTGACCAGGTTTCACGAAGCTGTCGTGGATAATATCAGTGCTGAACCACCAGACAGACACCATTAGCTTTTTTGGATGAGTATTTTGGACTGTGTTTTGGCACTTCTTCCTTATCCAACCATTGTGCCTAACACTTGTGATTGTCAAAAAGAATCCATTTTTCAGCACACACAGCGATATAGCATAGAAATAGTTTGCCTTTATGTTGTGATAGCAAAGGCAAACTTTGAGACAATTTCTCTCCTGACATTCATTTAATTGGTGCAGAACCCATCAATTCAGCTTCTTTACCTTGCTGATTTGTTTTAAATGGTACAATTTTTTTTTTTTTTTTTGAGACAGAGTCTCACTCTGTCACCTGGGCTAGAGTGCCGTGGCATCAGCCTAGCTGACAGCAACCACAAACTCCTGGTCTCAAGTGAATCTCCTATCTCAGCCTCCTGAGTAGCTGGGATTACAGGTATATGCCACCACAGCTGGCTAATTTTTCTATTTTTAGTAGAGATGGGGTCTCACTCTTGCTCAGGCTGGTCTTGAACTCTTGACCTCAAGCAATCCTCCCGCCTCAGCCTCCCAGAGTGCTAGGATTACAGGTGTGAGCCACCGCGCCCGGCCTAAATGGTTCAATATTGTTGGAATAGTAATGTCAAACATTGCTGCTAATTCACGTGTATGTTGAGATGGATTTGCTTCCACTACAGCTCTCAGCTTATCATTATTCACCTTGGTCTCAGGTTGCCCGCGTGGCTCATTTTCAAGATTAAAATCACCAGAATGGAACTTCTGGAACCATCAACGTACTATGCGTTCATTAGCCACATCCTTCCCAAACACTTATTGATATTTCGAGCTGTCTACACAGCATTGGTTCCATGACGGAACTCATGTTCAAAAATAACACAAATTTTTGACTTATCCATGGTTTCACAAAAATTGCTCTAAAAAAATTTGAAAAATAATCACAAGCCAAAAACCATGTGTTTAGGCACAAGATTGGTTCATTTGAGGAGCAGAAAGAAAGTTGGCATGGCTGGAAAGGAGTGACCATAGAAAGCAGTGTTAGGATGAGTGAGGTTTAAGAGGAAGCATGGCCGAATCACAGAGTCTTGGAGGCTACTCTCTTTAGGACACATTGTCTACTTCATGTTGTCAATATAGCACCAACATAAACAATTGTAAAGTAAAAAATCTGCTCCATTGGTGCTTTCTTCTATTCAATTAAAAAATCAGTTTAATTAATTTTTCTCTCATTTAACTGATCAAAAAATCACGCAACAGCTAGACAACACCTTTGGGTGTGTCTGATGCTGAAGAGTATAAGGAAAAGGTAAAGAACATGAGTCCTTTAAAACTTACTATATCACGATGAGGAGACGATCAGGCTAACAGCGAGCTGTTCTTCAGCTCCACTGAACTTGGGTGCACCCTTGACAAAGTCGACAAAGTCGACATGGGCCAAATGGAACATAAGTCTTAGCGCATCTTGCTCAAGAATGTTGGAGAATCTGTAACTTTATTGTGTGTGATTCACATTCTCGTGATGGAGTTGCTAATAAACCTTTGAGGCTGGTGAAACATGGACAGCAGCCCAAGTTGTTCCAGTACGGGCACGTCTTCAGAGAGCAGGTTTTCCCTAAGAAAAGTTCAGAGGAGGAGCTGAGGTCAGCCTATTGTGAGCTGCGTATTCAGTTACTGTCATAAGCGGAGGGCTGATCTGGGATGGGCTTTCTGGGACAGTGAAAATACCTCATATTTATATAGAATCTTTTTGACTGTAAAACTCAGAGAGCAACCCGTAACTTGAGTGCGATGTGAAGTTTCGTCTTCGTTTCCCTCAAAGTATTTAATAGCTATATACTCACCTCTTTTCTTTCTTAATGACTATTCATAAAAAATATAGGAAATCTGTGGGATTTAGTAAAAGGATGTATTTCATACTTTGAGACAGTCAAAAATAGTCTTTTCCTAATACTTTTTTACTTGTTCCATTTAATTCTTCAATCACTTGATCAAGAAATATTTAAGTGATAATGGTTTGCCCCAGACAGCTTTTCTCCATGCTCTCTAAATTTTAAGCTTCAGGGATCGGATGTGCCAATGTATATATTTTATTCAGTTATAGTCATTTGTCACTAACATCTTTTGATCAATCTTTTGGGGAATGGATGTAATTGAAACTTCTAGGGTCAATTCTTTGTAAGCTTGTCATTTTTTTCTTTTTTTCCTTTTATTTATTTTTTAATTGACAAAGAAAAATTATATGTATTTATCATGTACAACGTGATATTTTGAGATAGGTATACATTGTGGAATGGCTAAATTGAGCTAATTAAGATATACATTACCTCGCATACTTATCATTTTTTTGTGATGTGAACACAGACTCTGATTTTTTAGCAATTTTCAAGAACGTAACACTTTGTTATTAACTATAGTCTCCATGTTGTATAATAGAGCTCTCGAACTTATTCCTCTTATCTAACTGAAACTTTGTACACTTTGACCGAATCTCTCCAACTCACCTTTTTCCCCCCAAGCCCCATTTACTCTCTACTTCTGTGAGTTTGACTTTTTTGGATTCCACATAAAAGTGGGTTATGGGATATTTGTCCTTCTATGCCTGGCTTATTTCACTTAACAATGTTTTCCTAGTTCATCCATGTTGTCTCAGATAACAAGATTTCCTTCTTTTTTAAGGCTGAGGTCACTTAACATTTAGTGAGTGTCCTCTGAGTGCTTCAAACCTGCATGAATTAAATTTAGCAAACTGGCAACTGAAAGACCCTTCTTTTGAATACAGCCAAAAGATTTCCTCGCCTCAAAAATCAGACTAAGAACTTTCTTCTCCCACCTGTTCCCCTCTCCAGTTTACGAGGCATATTTTTCTGTTAACCATGATGAAAAGTTTACTAGTGAACTTTATCTATGTAACTGGTAGAAAGTGCAAAGATAAAAAATGAAACAAAGTGAAAACACTTCTCCGTGGCAAAATTCTCCTCCAACACTAACGCTTTTGTGAAGTACTGCTTTTTAAGGTATTGAATTAAGAGCTCTCTGAATTACAGTCCAACACAGCACACCGTGTGATGGCCATGCTCTAGGTGAGACATTCGGGTGGATTCCTTACAGGAAGACAGTATGGGATGGGGGCAAATACACAGGGCTTGCTGTCTCTGTGATCTCAGACAAGGCACTCACACTTGCTAAGGGGGCTCCATTCTGACATTGGTGTATTAGTCAGGGTTCTCCAGAGAAACAGAACCAATAGGATATATATATACACACACACACACACACATATATAGACATACACACATATATGTGCATATATACACATACACACACATATATACATGTGTGTATATATACATATATATATATACACACACGTAAGGAAATTTATTATGTGGATTGGCACAAGTGCTTACGGAAGCTGAGAAGTTCCATCATCTGCCATCTATAAGCTGGAGGACCAGCAAAGCCAGTGGGATAATTCACTCGGTGTTTGGAGGCCTGAGAACCAGGGGAGCTCATAGTGTAACGCCAGTCTGAGTTGAAAGGACTGAGAACTGGAGTGGGGAGGGGTGTACACTGGTGTAAGTTTCAAAGTCCAAAGGCCCAAGAACCAGGAGCTCCAACACCTTTCAGGAGCAGATGGGTGCCCCAGCTCAAGAAGAAAGAGAATTTATCCTTTCTCCACTTTTTTTCTATTAGAGCCCTTAATGGATTGGATGGTGCTTGTCCACATTTGGTGAGAGTAGATCTTTACTCAGTCTACTGATTAAAATACTGATCTATTCTGGAAACATCTTCAAACACACACACACAGAAATAATGTTTTACTAGCTCTCTGGGTATCCCTTAGCCCAGTCAAATTGACACATAAAATTAACCATTACAGTTGGTAAAATAGCAATAATGCCAACTCGAGGGTTTTTTTGTGTTTAAACTAGATTATGTATGTATAGTGCCTGGTAAATAGAAACCACTTAAAAAAGGTGGCTGTTAGTATTATTTTGTGTAAACTTAATTTGATTAATTGATAACATTACTAACCAAAATCTTGAAGTCTTCAGTAGGAAAAAATAGCTTTCTTTCTCTAGTCTCCTTTTTTCATACTAAGATGACATCTCTTGACTTCTGTCTCCTTTAAAAAATATTATACATTTTAAATGATGAGCCTTAGGCATGTCTAATTTCCCACTAACATGGATTTTCTAATTTAATGCAAACCAGTCAAGGTGTTTCTCAAATATTGACCATTTAATTGACTAGTACTTTATTACTTCTAAACTTGGTATCTAAAGGTAAAAAGGATAACTACTTGCACATAGTTTTCAGAAGAATTACATAAACTACATAAAAAAAATCCTATCTTACACCTAGAAGTGATGCAAAAGAATCTGAAAACATTTTTCCTTTTTGGGCCTGGCGTTAATTTTCTCAGTCAAAGAAGAAGATCTTTTTCTTTCATTTTGAAAGATTATAGCAGTTCTGTATGTTAAATTTGTCAGATGAGCAACCGGCTAAAACTGCTTACAATTTATAACAAAGATAGCCTTTTCTCCATTATCCAATAACTTGTTTGTCATTTCTGTTTGAGACCTCAGAAGAACGGCCTTTAATGCCCGTATTTTTACCAATACTCTGTGTATGATGACTTACATATTTTCTGAGAAGGTACATGAGTATTTTCTCTTGCTCTCCTCTTTGCTTTTTGAGCTCTCACAAGAATCACTTTGAAAAGTCCCTTAAGGACAATAGCAACTTCTTCTAGCACGTACCTCAAAACCCAGCCAGTCTCTACCTGTTACCAAGTCCCAAAGCCTCTTCCATATTTTTAGGTATTTATTAAATCAGTACCACACTTCTTGTTACCAATCTATGTCTTAGTCAATCTGGGCTGCTGTAACGAATTGCCACAGTCTGGATGGCTTAACAATACCATTCTGGAGGCTGGGAAGTTTGAGATAAGGGAGCCAGCATGGTTGGGTTTTGATGAGGGCCCTCTTTCTGGTTTCCTGACATTGGTGGGGAAGAGAGCGAGAGAGAGGGAGAGAGAGAGAGAGAGAGAGAGAGAGAGAGAAGAAGCAAGCTTACTCTTGTCTCTTCCTATAAGTGCATTAATCTCATTCAGGAAGGCCCCACCCTCATGAGCCAATTACCTTCAAAAGGCCCACCTCAAAATACCATCACATTGGAGATTAGACCTCAACAAACATGTTTTGGGGCAACACAAACATTCAGTCCATAGCGCTTCCCATTTGTAAAATAGACCCTGCTGCAGTTTCTGTTGCTTCTGAAAAGTTTACCATTTGCCCCCTACCCTCATTGCATTTCCTTCTATCATCTTTCAAAATTATGCTCAAGTCATTTCTTTGTGGAGGTAAAATCCCAGTAGAAAGCAGCTCTCTCCCTCCTCAGCACTTTTGCCCATTGCAGTTTTGCACTGATGCAATAAGTATTTCTTGCATGAATAAATAAATTTTCAAAGCACTTGCCCATTTATTATCTTATTTGAGCCTTCCTACCACTCTTTGATGTAAAGGTGTAAGTGAACAGCTCAAGTTCTCACCTTTATAATTCGGTGCAGTTTGATCTTGGACACAATACTTCTCTAAATCTAGACTTTATTTATTGCCTGTTCTCCATTAAAGCCATCAAATTGTTTTCCTGTCTTTCAATTCATTCTGATATTTTATGATTATTCTTAAGTATAAGTCTTTTCGTTACCTATTGCAAAATTTATCTATTGTAAAATGTGGGATAAGGATCCCATATCTCATTAAGCAGTTTTAGGTACAAATCATTCAGGTTTATTAAGAGACTGGACATACTCACCAGAGTGTTCCCTTGCATAGGTGAAAGCTTTGTGATACACATGGCAAAATATCTTTAATATTGTCTGTGTAATTTACTAAACCATATGGCCTCTTTTATTCTAACTCATTTTTCCTAAGACCACAGTTTTAGCTGGTTGCTCATCTGACAAATTTAATGTACAGAACTGCTATAATCTTTCAAAACGAAGGAAGAAGATCTTCACACATCTGACTGTGAAAATTAGCTCCAAGCCCAGAGAAAAAATGTTTCCAGATACTTCTGCATCATTTTTAGATATGAGAGAATGAGTATTGGAGTTTGAGTTTTTTCATTTACCATGGGAAATTAATACCTATCACATGAGGTTATTTTGAGGATTAAAATGAATAAAAGTAAATGAAGCAAAGTACGTGAGAATACTTCTCGCGCATAAAATAGTCTATAAGTATAAGCTGTTATTTCATGGGTAGATATGGAGATTGGCTAAAATTTGCTTGTTGGGTAAATTTTTATAAAGTAGATGATCATTCCAAACTTTTTCCAAATTTTCATCTTTTTTCTCTCTTTCTTCTTCCCTTCATTCTTATTGCTATTCTTGGTGTCTGCTTCCCAGTCTATTTCAATAACTCTATAAATCTATCCACCAAATTCTCTCTCATCTTCTCTCTGAGGTATTCTATATCTATTTCCAAAGTAATCTCTCTTAAACCTTTTATGCACTTTCCTGCTTATAAATCTTCTTTAAGGTCTGTGACCTTGTTGTATTCTTTTCTGTGTCCATCCCTAGTTACTGGAAAAAGTTAGTTCTTAATTATGCTTATTTTTAGTCTGTTTGAGAAGCAAAATCAGGTGGTCCAGAGCACAGTAGTCTCCAAATTTAAACCCACCATCCAGGTGATGCTTAAGACCATCTATTGGGATGTGAAAAGAAAGTAGCAATAGGACTTCTATTGCTAGTTAGCTTTGTGATCATACTTTTCAATTTCATTTTTTATATTTATTTATATTTTGCATGTATGTGTATTTTCAAATCAGTACATGAATATATAGTAAAATAAATAAATATACATCTACTGGGAGTGTATGCTCAAAAGTTTTTCTGATTGTATTGAATAACTTTTTGCTGCACTAATGCTGTGAAATAAGCAATCCCACAATGTCAGTGGCTTCCCATAATAAACTTTTATTTCTTGCTGAATAGGCTTGGGTTGGCTGTGGGTCACTTACGGCGAGTTGTCTGGGCTCAACTCTGGGCCCTGGTTTGGATTTAAGTCTACTTATTCTGAGAGTAGGACCTAATCAGGAAAAACACTTCTCCTGGTGAAGTATATGACTGCAAAAGTCCTGGCAGAATCTCAGTGTGCCTCCTAAATTCTCAGCTGGAGCTAGTACCCTGTTTCTTCTGCCCACATTCTATTAGTCACAGCAAGGTACCTACCCAAGCACTGTGTCAGCCGAGTAGGATCACATATTCTTGCCAGAAAGGGGAGGGGAGAATAAAAATTAGCTGAACAATAATCCAGGCTACTACACTGATAGCAAGCATGCAATAATAATCGTGTATCCATCGGCCTACTCCTAGAGGATGAAGGGCAAAGGTCATAGCATGGCACTCCTTGTCCAAGCCTATCTTTCTCATCTCTCAGTGCCGCTCTTCATACATGCTACGAGCTTGGGGTCTAGTCCAGTTGAGTGCTTTCCTCCAGTGTGCTGTTGAAGTTCCCATCTCTGCATTTCATGGGCAGTGATCCTGACTATGAAGCAGGTTGCTGCTCGTGAAGGAAGACATTCGAGTCACCACTTCCCAGGGTTGTAGCAATGAGTAGTCTGGGCGAGCCGGAATCAAAATCCAGTAGTCAAAATCCTCTGAGGGCAGCAGTGAGAAGTGCTTTGTCAGGGGCAGCTCTCAGTTTCAGTAGAGTTTGGAATTATTTTTCAAGGAAGCCCAGGATGTCCATGCAAGGAATTCCAAAGTCAGGGCTCAGCCCTTGGGCTGAGTACAATACCTGTTATCTGGTAGGCATTCAAAAAATGTTTGTTATGAGATATAAATGTATTCATATATGACCACCTCAGACTATTTACATGGCTACCACTCTGCCTTGAACCACTACCATTTTCCATCCAGATTTTTGAGATGGTTACCTGACTAGTATTCTTGTTTTCATCTTTGCTTCTGTTGAGTCTATCCTCAGACCATGTCACTGCTTTGCTCAAAACCTTTAATTGTTTTCCTTCACCCTGGGAGATAAAGTCCCCACAGCGGTCTACAAGGCCCTACAGGATCCAGCCCCTCTTAGTCTCTCTCTCCATGTCTCCTAAACTTGAGTTCCTCTCTCCAACTCAGCCACGCTAGCCCTTGTGATTTTCCTTGAATACATCATTTCTCCAGCTCACCAGTCATGCTCTTGCAGACAGTTCCCTCAATTTGAATGACATTCACATGAGTCACGTGATTTAATCCCTTGGCTCCCTCAGGGCTTTGCTGAAATATTATCTTCCTCAGGAGGTCTTCCTGACTACCCTACCTAAAATTGCACTTCTCCAACACAACTCCTGATCTGCCACTATTATTCACTGTAGCGCTTTTCATCATTTGACAGATGTTTTAATTTTTATCTGTTTATGGTCTGGTTCTTCCAGTAGAGCGTAAGTTCATGAGCATAATTGTATTTGCTATTTTGTTCACGTTAGCACTAAGAATAGTTTCCGCACATAGTAGGTCCTCAATCAATATTTGGTCAATCAATGAAACTTTCACTGTCTTTCCCAGTCAAAGCAATGTCTTTATTTTCCCATAGCACATTGCCCGTACCTGTTTTATAGATATGTCATATTCTAACAATATAGAATTAATCTGTATATTGCTTATCTCTCCCATCAAGGTTGATTTCCACCTTGCTGAGTTTTGTATGTATTTAATAATTTTTTTATGAATTGAATTTATGCTCTTGGAGACATTTTATTACCTTTTTACTTTCTTCTGCTGAACCACTATTGTTTCACATTCAAAATGATCACTTCGTAGACACCTAGTAGTTGCACTCTCACTGTTGTGTGGACAGTCCATTCAGATATAGATAGGCTTATTACATTTACTCAGTCTTCCATATGTTTAAAAGTTACTCTGTCTTTGGGTTTGGATGGTCATCTTATTGAGAAATATAAAATGCTTGACATTGCTAGAACAATCTCAACTTTCAATAATGATTCAGGTTAAATTAAGAGAGTTTGAGACTCTGAGTTCTATGTCGTAACATTTAAAAGTTAATTCATCATGAAAAAGTAACAAAAATAGGAAAGAGAATGGAAATGGGAAAGAGAAAAAATAAAAGGTAGACTTAGATTAGGATCCAGGTGCTACTCATTTAAAAAATACTTGTTGACCTACTCCAACAGTGGGCACTAAGGAGACTAAAGAATATTTTCAGGTTCCCCCTCTATAAATAGCTGCTGTATATATTGTTCAGGTTGTGCACTGCACAAGGGTATTCTATCAATGGGAGCTGCATTCACATATAGACATCTTTATTATACTGAAATTGTAAAATAATTTTATCCTAATTATTGACTCCAAAGAGGGATGATTTGTATATTTGTTATGACAGTTTTTTGGCTTATGATAGTAAGAAGTTTTTCTCTACCAAAATCAGCATAGTGTGATCAATTTCCAACAGATGGAAGTATAGTATCTTATTACAACAGGAAATATATGTATCATTCTGCTTTAGTTTAAAAAGAAGAATAAGTTTAACAATACTAATAAAATATTGTTGATCTAATAACCTGGCCTCTAAATAGGGAGCTTCTTATTTACTTTGGTAAATATCTTTTAAAAAATCCCCTATTGGTTTTATTACAGTGGCTCAACTGGGTGGTTTATGCTATACTTTATACCATCTGCTATTTGTTTCCAGAACTAGAATTGTACAACTAAATTACCAATTAATCTACAAATTTTTACACCATGACATAAATTACAGTATAATGATTAAATTTCCATTAATAATACAGAAAGTATGTTTTACATATAAGTAAATTAGAGATTACTATATAACAATTTGTTAATTATGCAATAGCATTGGCTTTTTTGTTATAAGAATTAACTATTTAAAATTTAGAGACATATATTAATATATAATATTATTTTAAAATGTTACAAATTTTTGGAAAAGATGCTATATCCTCCTAGATGTTGAAAAGAAAATTCAAATAAGTTGTCAGTATTGGAAAAGAAATAATTGGAAAACAGTCAGAAAAGAAAATTAAGGAAAAACTTGGCTGGTTAAATAAATTTTCTGGAGGAATAGGTGGAATGACAGAACAAAAGGGGAAAATATTTCAGAGTTACACTTTTCAGCAGAATGTATCAAAGATATGTCATTGGTAGACAGAATGTGAATTTTCCTTCCACCTCTATGTCTCTAAATGAAGAATTTCAAGAACAACTTGAAGGGGAAATGTCCCTCCCAAACCCATTCAACTGAATGTTGTTTTTTTTGACCCACATTCATGGTCATTAAATTTGAATATCAAACAAAAGAACATGACACTCCTTGTTGAAAATTTCCCAATTCTTGTAAGAAAGTATAGTATTCCAGAAGAAACTCTATGTAAGAATATTTCAGGAATAATCACACACCAATTCTCCCAAATGTTGGAAATGATTAGATTATAGTTATTCTACCTCAAGAGATTCTTTTATCTATGTTATAAACATTTTGAGGATAAGAAAAAGATCCTCTAGTGAATAAGAAAGTGTTTAATAACCATCAGCATTTATTACATATTTCTTAGTAAACATAAAAAAAGTGAAATGTACATCAACAGTAATGTAAGTATCCCAAATTGTAATCATACAGAAAAATTTTATAACTGTCCATGCTACCAGAGATTATTTGGAAAAGAGAAAAATATTGGCATGTTATGATTGACCTCTAAATATATATGGTTCAGTTATTGGCTATATCTGTCATCAAGAGGATTGCTAAAAAAACTGAGAGAGAGATAATGGTGATTTATTGTATTTTGTGTATATCATATTGTGGAAATGATAGCAGAATTTTATAACATGATGGAAAACATTTGTACAGAATACAAACATTGAGAATATAACATATTTCTTAGAGGTAGAATACAAAATCAAACTTGTAAAATTATAATGGCATTATTTGGAAACAAATAAACATAAAACATAACAAATATTTCAGATATAATCCCTGATGTGTGCCAAGAAGATAACGATTATTGTTAGACTTGTCAATATCAGTTGCCAGTGGAGAATGTTTTCTCAAATTGAAAATTTATTAAACATGACTTAAGGTCTACAGTATCACAAGACATATAGTATAACCCAGTGGCCATTTCTGTAGAATGAAACACATTAACAAATAAATATTGAAATTGCTGTGATAAATTTATTTGCCATGGAAATATGATATGTAATTACTTTATAACAAATTATTATATTATAATTAGTTGGTATACTTAATTATTGTGATTATAATTCTGAATTTTGTATTATTTTATATTCAATAATTTGATTTGCAAATTTTATAAAAAGTGACTTTATATCTGTTGCAGTTGTTATAATTGAGAAATAAGTACTATATTAAGTTAAAATCGTTCACTTGAGGAAGAGATGTCTTTTTCTAATTTGGAAGGAGGCTCTGTGTGGACTAATAGAAGCCAGTCCTTGCTGATGGAGGTGGAGATCCACATACCACGACAGTCCTAAGGGAGAGGGAATCCAAGGATAAATCACATTTGGCTCCTTCCTTTAAAAAGCCTCTAGCCTAGTGTAGAGTTTTGCAGTTTAACATTTATTGTAAAACAATATTTCTTTCCAAGTTGTGTGGCAGTGACTTAATGCGCAGAATTTTACTTTAAAACAAAAACAGCAATGTGAAACTCCCCTACCTTACAGCAGTGAAGCAAAAGAGGGTGAAAAATGGAAACCACTCAGTATGCTGTTAGGTATAAAATGTTTACGCTGTGTGTTTCTGATTGTTTAACACACACAGGTAGAGCCAAGAAGCTTCACAGACCATTCTGGGATTAGTTTTATGACCTAAGGAGAAATATTAGTCAGGTTGACAGCTTGTTATTTTTGATAGGACCCATCAGCTCTATAATCAGCAAAAACATAATCTTCAGCTCTATACATTGACAGGAGCTGTCAGCTCTATAAGCAGCAAAAACGTAAACTTTAGGTACAAAAATAAATTCCTCAAAGCCAAAGCTTATTGGTTTTTAAACAAAAATACAAAAACTTCTACAATTGTATGCAGTTTTGTTTGTTTGTTTGTTCGTTTTTTTTTTTTTTTAGAAATAAACTTTGAAACACATTGAGGCTGTTTGAAGATAAAAGAAGAGCTGTTTATGAACCAATGATGAAAGTGTGTGAAGGGCCACAGGTATTTTGCAATAGACATCTGCTGATCTCATTCGAATTTGAAAGCACCTTGAAGAAAAGAAGTTCTTTAGGCTGAATTTGAGTGAGGTGAGTCATAGCTGGAAGGAAGGATGTGAGGGAGGTTCTTGCACAAGTGGTGTTGTGTAGACTGATAGGAGTCAGTACTGCACGTCAATCTAGTTATTGGCTCTTGCTATAAGTCTTTTGAAAGCATGAGTTTATAAAGGCAGCAATCCAATGCAACCATCCCTGTTTAAATCTTCTGCATGTCCTTGACATATCCCTGTACATTTGAAAGCTTTTTGTTCTGTTCTAGAATCAGAAAGTTAAATAGGTCAGTGATAGACTATCCGGTCTGATAATTGTTTATTGATTTGTGGAATAACTTAACTCCACTCTGGGTAATTTCATTTTTATATAATACAATGGACTTGTTGACTCTTACAGGAATAAAGCACAAGCTTTACTAAGCGTATTAGATATTATTTTGCTTTCTTCCTCTAGAATTAGCATAAACCTTCCTTAAAGTAGGATCTTCCATAAAAATTCCATGTAGTTGATGAATATGAAGATGCTGAAATAAAACTAAGAGCAGAAATAAATAAAATATAAAATGAATAAAACAACATTCAAGATCAAAGTTTGTTCCTCAAAACAATGAATAAATTGAGTAACTACTGACATGATTTATTTAAATCAATTTATGTATTTATTTATTCAAAAAAGAAAGTAAATACTAGTAAAATCAGTAATGTAAAAGATCATTGATAATACAAAGATATTTTAAATAATTTCTGTATTTTTATTTTAAGTTTGTATTAATAAATTTGGTGATCAAGTTAAATAATTATAAAATTGATACAAATAAACATAAGAATTAAGGAATATAAATTGACTATTAGGAAGGAGTAGAAAAAGTTACTATGCAATTTAAAAATTGACAATTGTTCTTGAAGGTTTACACAACTGTGAAATTCCAAATTTCCAAAATTTCCAAAAACATGTTCTTTGGAAAGTACACTTTTATAAAACATATCATCTGATTCATTTAATAGGGAAAATGCAATTTTGAATTCAAATTATAAAAGAAAAAAGGACATTTACAGACAAAGAGTAAATCTTGAAAGAAGACAGAGAAGAAGAACACTGTACCTATCAAGAAACAAGGATAAGAAGTATATTTGCAGAAGCCATGCAAGCTTGAAGATAGTTGATTTAAATATTTAATGTGTTAAGAGAAAAAACCCTTGCAACCTAGAATTCTATATCTAGAAAAATTATCCTTCAAAAGTGAACGAGGAATAAAGATGTTCTCAGAGCAACAAAAACTGGGGGACTTCATTGCCAGCAAATCTGTCTTGCAAGAAATAGTAAAGGAAATTTTTCAGGGACAAAGAAAATTATATAGGTCAAAGCAATCTCAATTAAAATTCCAGAAAGCTATTTTGTAAATACTAAAGAACTGATTCTAAAGGTTAAATGGAAAGGCAATACACCTAGGATAGCCAAAATGATATTGAAGAAGCAGAATCAAGTTTGAGGACTCACACTGTCCAATTTTAAGACTTACTGCAAAGCTGTAATGATTAAGACAGCATGGTATTGATGAAAGGATACACATTAATTCAATGGAATAGAATAAGGAGCCCAGAAATAGTCCCACAAAAATATAGTCCACTAATGCAAAGAAGCAAAGGCAATTTAGTGCAGAAAGGACAGTCTTTTCAACAAATGGTGCTGTAACATCTGGATGTTCATATGCAAAATTAAATAAGTAAGCATATAAATAAATAAATAAATAAATAAATAAGAGCACCTAGACACAGACTTTACACTATTCACAAAAATTAACTCAAAATGAATCAAAGACCTAAATGTAAAATGTAAAAGGATAAAACTTCTAAAAGGAAACATAGGAGAAAATCTAGATGACCTGAGTTTGTTGATGAAATTTTAGATGTACTAATAACACCAAAAGCATGATCTATAAAGAAAAAAATTGATGAATTAAATTTGATTAAAATTCATATTTTCTGCTCTGTGGAAGACACTGTTAAGAGAATTAGAACATTAAATATAATTCACACACTAGGAGAAAATATTAGGCAAACACATTATCTGGTAAAGAACTTGTGTCCAAAATATGCAAAGAACTCTTAAATCTCAACAATAAAAAGCAGACAACCCAATTAAAACATAGGCAAAAGATCTGAAAAGATCTCTCACTAAAGAAAATGCTATACCAATGGCAAATAAACATACAAAAAGACCATTATTTGCTGTTAGGGAATTGTGAATGAAAACAGCAAGGACCTACCACTACAGAATAGATAAAAACTCCCCAAACTGACGATACTAATTTCTGGTGAGGACGCAGAGCAACAGGAACTCTCGTTCATTGCTGGTGGGAATACAAAACGGTACAACCACTTTGGAAGACAGTTTGGGAATTTTTTTTTTTTTTTTTTTTTACAAAGCTAAACATAGTCTTACTGTGCAATCCAGCAATCGTGCTTGTAGGTATTTATCCAACTGCTTTGAAATCTTATGTCCACGCAAAAATGTGCATGCAAATCTTTAGAGCAGCTGTATTCATAATTGCCAAAAATGTCCTTTGATAAGTGAATGGATAAATGAAATGTAGCACATACATACAGTGGAATATTGTTCAGTGATAAAACATTATTTATCAAGCCACAGAAATACTTGGATGAATCTTAAATGCATACTGCTTAGTGAAAGAAGCCAGTCTGAAAAGCTTATATACTGTATGATCCCCATTAAATGATATTCAGGAAAACGCAAAACTATAGTGATGGTAAAAGGCTCAGTGGTTGCTAAGGGTTTAGGAGAAAGGGAGACAGGGCTGATTAGCACAGGGGATTTCTTAGAGCAGTAAACTATTCTGTTTGATACTGTAATTATGGATACATGACATTATTACATTTGTCAAAACCTGCTGAACTTTACATGTAGTACAACGAGTAAACCTTAAGGTAAGGAAAATTTAAAAAATCTTTTAGGAGGTTGAGCAATCCCAGAATGGAACACAGAATGTGACAAAACAATCTAATAGCATTATAAATTTATGAAACAACCTTAATGAAGGGGTAGGAGGAAAAGTTTCTGACCTAAGTATCTTTGGAAATGAGTGGAGTGGAGACTAAAAGCAAAAGAAGCTACACATAAGTACTATGCTTTAGATCGTAAAGTTATTTCTCATGGGGCACTGGTTAAAAATTCTGATACTGCTACACATGGACACTGGAGTTTATCAATTAATTAATGGATGGATGATGGAGGAGCCAGTTTCTCACTGTTGGTGTAGGAGTATACCAACAAACAAGGAGAAGAAGCTAGAAGGATCTGATCCATGTGGCATTGGATTAAAGATGGAAACATCGGTATGAACTCAAGTTTAGCTTACTATTGGTTACATTTAGAAATACTTATAGCTATGGATGTATGCACGGATTGGTTTACATACATTTTCTTGCTGTATCTGATTAAAGAGTCTAGAAGCAATGACATTCCAATTGTAATGAGCACACCTATTGCCCAGATATTGGTCTCTAATACTATTCTTCCACAAATGGAACCACAGCTTCTTAGAGAAATGGCTGATTGTAAGACTGGGGAAGGAAATCTACAAGATGAACCTAAAGTATCTTGCAGTGCCATAAAGTAAGGAGGTGCTCAAATAAAACAAACAAACATAACCCACAGTGACAGTATGTTAATGGGGTCAAGGAAAAGAGCTCTCAATGACCATAGCTGGAGTGATTTGAGCAACAAAATAAAATTATTGGATTGTAGCCCAAATTATATTAATAAAATAGATATCCATGAGTTCATGCTTATATAAATAAATAATTGAATAAATACATCCATGGAAGAGAAGAGACAAATCTCCCATGTAGAAGAATTCCAAATAATTTATGTAGATTTCTCTGCCCTTAAAGAGGTGGAGCATAACTCTCCCTTCTTTAAGTGTGGGTCATACATGGTGACTTCCTCCGCACAAGTACCATATGGGAAGATGGGGAGACAGGCAACTTTACTGTGAGGAAATCTGGCCAACACTGGTAAGGAATGTCGATCACATGTACCCTTGGTATGTGATATAAATGGCAATGTACTTCTGGAGTATTCCTCCCCAAAACCCCAAATCCCAGTTTTATTATGAAGAAAAAACACCAGACAAATTCCAGTTGAGTGATGCATTAGTCAGCTAGAGCTGCTATAGCAGAACACCGCAGACTGGATGGTTACACAACAGAATTTATTCTCACGATTCTGGAAATGGAAGTCCAAGATCAGGGCACCAGTATGGTCAGGTTCGGTGAGGGCTGTCTTCCCGGCTTGCAGATGGCCTTCTCACTGTGTCCTCACATGGTGAAGAGAGAGCTCTGGTGTCACTATAAGGGCACCAGCGCTATTGGATTAGGGCCCTGCCCTTATGCCCTCGTTTAAACTTCTTCACTTCCCATGGGCCCTCCCGTCTCCAAATAAGTCACACCGGGGGTGAGAGCTTCAACATATGAATTTTGAGAGGACCTAATTCAGTTCACAGGAGGGACATTCTGCAAAATACCTGACCAATACTTCTCAAAAGTATCAATGTCATCAAAAACAAGGTAAGTCTGAGAAACCGTCACAATCCAGGGGAACCTAAAGAGACATATTGACTAACTGTGATGTGGTACCTAGATGGGGTCCTGCACCATAAGGAGGAAGTTAGGTCCAAACTGAACAAAGTGTGGACTTTGGTTAATGATGGTGGATCCATATTAGTTCATTAATTGTAACCTATGTCCATATTAATGTAATATTCTCCTAATGGGGGAAACTGGTTTCAGGCTATGGGGAACTCTGTACTAGCCTCACAATTTTTCTGTAAATCTAAAACTGTTCTAAAAATAAAGTGTATTATTAAAAAGCTGTATATCATTGGATTAAAAAGAGAAAATGTAATTACATTCAGATTTCAGAAGTATCTACAGACCATTTTAAGAGAATGGAAGATGACAGATCAGAAACCCTGGGACAATAGAAAATAGCAAGGACAAATTAAATACTGTGGGGACAACTGGCAATCGGTACAGAGAAGGATGGAATTAGTGACAAATGTACCACATATTACCGTAAGAAACTCCAGATTTTTTAAAAATAAAAGCACTGAAAACCCAGAAGGACACCAGATACTTATTCTAACTCCTTTTAAGGATATATAGTCACTCACTGCATAAGGACATTTTGGTCAAAGACAGACTGCATATATGATGGTGGTCCCATGAGATTATAATACTGTATTTTTACTGTACTTTTTATATGTTTATATATACCCAAATACTTAGCATTGTGTTACGGCTATCTACTGTACAAGTTTGCAGCCTAGGGGCAATAGGCTGTCCCATATAGCCTCGGTGTGTAATAGGCTTTACCATCCATGGTTGTGTAAGTACATGCTAAGATGTTTGCACAACAACAAATGGCGCATTTTTCAGAACGTAGAAAACTATTCTCAGAACTGTTTTAGATTTGTGTTAAGTGACACATGACTGTATGTCTGTTTTCTTCTTTTGCCTAATTTTGACATTCGACTTCTGTTTATGTTTTCCCATGGCCTAAATTCCTGACTCTATTTTGACATTATTGTGTGTATATCATATTGTATGTATACTCTGTAAATGTTTTCTCCTACTTTTTTAGAACAAGATAAAAACTTTATAATTGAAAAATAAACTCCCAACTAATGAAGAAACTGGGGATTTCATTTAGATAAGGTGGAAACTTCTGATGTTTATACCCTTTTTTGACCTATTTTAAGGTTTTTTTCCCCTAACAAACCACGTAATAGCCCACACAGAGGTAAGAACTAGAAACAGTGCAACTCATCCTAAACTTGACCCAGACTACTCTCAGTTTGATCCACCTCTGAGTCCTTCATAGCTCTCTGGCCTGTGGTTGACCCCAGTCCTTCTGGTTTTGCATCCTGATTGGCTGCCTTCTCTGGCTTCAGCTATTTCACTTAGCAAAGCTTCTCTTAGACTCTCCACTGTGGGCTGTGCAGGGTGTTGTCTGACTGGTCTTTTGGCCTGGCCCAAGGATCCTACCTGAGAACTGCCCATGGGTAACCCCGTTGGCTGTGATCTGCTTTCCCAGCATCTCTGGTTCTGGCCTCAGACAAGGGACTTCAAATACATAAAGCTAAACAAGTTCCGTATAACAAATAACAATGGATTAAAAGTTTACAGAAAACAGAATGACAAAATAAAGGGTAGAATTTGTTACAAAAGTATACATGCTATGGATAAGAAAAATACAATACAAAATAATACAACAGTTACAGACATTTTATAGAAATTTGTATAAATGTATCATACTAATGCTAAGTGCCAATTCAATACTGAGATGAGAAGACAGTATGTTTACTCACAAGGAAAGTGAGAGGAGAAATCAGCATGTGACAAAATGCATGATTTGGCTCAAAAGTTAGAGTTTGAATTCTAAAACAGCATTTAGGTAAAATTTGGTACCTATTTAAATATCATAACTCAACACTTACAGCAAAATATGATGGCAGTGGGCGCTGGTGAAGGCACAATTGTGCTGAGCAGCCAGCACTGTAAATTGCTATAGCCCTTTGGAGAGTAGACTGGCAAAATTAAAACAAAACAGAACAAAAAGATTTACCACTGTTCCTCCATTTTAATGTGGTCATCTCAGCTCTGGGATTTGACTCATGGCAGTGATGCTCTGACCACGCCCTAAGGAGTCTCAGAGGAAAAGGGGGTGGGTAAAGTTAGCGTTTATATAGGCTTTGTCTTTTGCCACTGTGTATGTGTGTGCGTGTGTGTGTGTGTTTTAATTAGGCTCTCAATTAAAATTTGGTTAAACAAAGCGTTTAGAAGAAGCTAAAATTTAGCTGAGGTTTGTGCTCTGCAGAGATATCCTTAAAAAGAAAAATGTAAATTATATGAAGATATTAAAAGCAGCGCAGTTTAAAATAGCAGAAAATTGGATACAATGCCAAATGCAAAAAAAAAAAAAAAGGCCAACAGCAATAGCATCATGAAAGAGTGCCACATAACTATTCTATACCACCAACAAGGCAAGTGTGGGGCCTATTTAGGTACAAAGGAATATTAAATAAAATGAAAAAAAGCAAAATACAAAACAGAACATTTGCATGATACAATGACATAAAAATGTACTTATGTACGTACAGTGACAGAATTTGGAAGACAATTTAGAGAAATATAAATAGAGTTTAACGTTCTTCAATTCCCTTTTTTATTAAAAACGATTGTATGTATTTTAAAAAATATTCTGTACATATACAGGAGAATATGATTTATTTGGATCAAACTTACTTAGATGAATGATTCCATTGAAATTACCGTATTTTATTCATATACAAGGGCAAAACACCTGTTTTTATAAATGTCTCTAAACTTAATAAAAGGCTCTGAGCATGCTGGTTGAATTAGCTTGCTGTTTTAAACCAGGTTCCCCAGACATTCGCAAGCACGTATTTGTGTACTCAGATGCATAAACAGCAAAATGATGGATCTTTTTCCACATGAGAGTGTTTTCGCATCTCAAAGTCAACAAGCAAAGAAATACACAGATGTATATGCAGCTGGAGAACGGTCGTATTTTCCTTTCCCATCCCAGTAATGACATTTTAATTCTCAGTTTCTGTCTGGGTTGCATTGCTGGGTTCCAGCGTGGTCTTGATGAACTGTAATTTTAAGGTCGCACATGGTGACAAGTTAATCTGACATTTGAAAATGATGAGATGGAATGGGGAAAAAAAAACCCTTTCAAGATAAAATAGCACAAGTTCTGATAAGAAAACCAAATAATAGTAGTGGAGGGTGAAGTTACGTCAGGACCTTTTTTTTTTAAAACTGAAAGAGGCTAAAAGTGTCAAGGGGACAAGATGACTTGGCAAGTGTCTGGGTTAGGAGACAAATCTAGATTCCTCCCTAGAAAGAAAATGAGGACCTCATTTCCACGTCCAGGAGGGCAATCTGAGGGAGAGGGAAGAATCAGGTGAGAGCTGCTGGCAGAGACTGGACCCTGGGTTGAGAATAAAGAGAGAAATGTTCATTCATTCATTTATTTTCTAGCTCTGTGATCCAGGGTAAGTTGACTTCTCTGTGCCTTAGTTTTCTCATCTGTAAGTGGGCCAGATGATTGCATCTACCTCCCAGGGCTGCCGAGGGATCAAAAGAGATTGCACATGTCAGGCACAGAGTATCTTCTCAATCCATGTTAGCTATTGTGATTATCGGCAGAAATGGGGGTTGCCAGACTTCTCTGACGACTGAGTAAAATCATCGTAAAATGGAGATCTGTCTAATAATCTGGGTTACAGAAAATCTCAGAGCCTGCTGAGTGGGTGCTATATTTCTACTCATTAGGACATGCAAGAGATTTGTGGAGAGCAACTAAACTGTTTAACTAAATTGCAGAGGGTGTGCTCACTGAGATGCAAAGTCTGGTTGCAGGCTTATGTCACTGTGTGCAGCAATTTGAAAAAGTTTATTGTGTTTTGGTCATGGCTCTGACCCCAGTAATTTGCAATAAAAATGGACACAAAGCCCAAGGCTGGTCATTAGATCAGATGATGGAGCTGTTTGCCTCAAGCTTGGAAGGTTCTTTCTATGCAAGAGGAAAGGAGGATTGCTGTCCTTGGCTTCAGAAAGAGAGCAAAACAACACAGAGATAGTAAGTGTCCAAAGGTAAAGAAATTTCAAATTAAAAAGAAAAACAGTCAAGTGAGAAACCAATTTTTTTGGCTGACAGTTTTAATTTTACCCCAAAGTTTCTGCTCACCCTCTAATCTTGGAGAGTGAATTTGACAGTTGGGAAATACACAGCCAGACCAGTGGGCAAGGCCTTGGCTAAGGGCAGCATCCATTTCTTTTCTCTTCTTTTCCTGTTACCATCTTTATCCAGAGTCCTCTATCTGGCAATGGTAAGACCCTCCTTAATTTGGTTCGGATTAACCTCTTCACCTGTATTTCTCATCGTTTCATCATTCCTCTTCCCAGGCTATATGTTCCAGCTAAACTTCAAAAAGTATTGCTCCTCTTATGTACACGGAAACGTTGTGCCTCCGTGTCTTTTTTCATTTTTGTTTTCATTCCTAGGAACATCCAGCTCCTTCGCCCCAGATTGAAATATCCAAATGCAAACAGCTCTGCTGCTGCTCGTCCTCTGTGAGCCTTTGGCACCTACCTCCTAGCCCTTCTCCTCTGAATTCCCTGGACCAGCTACATCGGTTCTGTGGCATCGACCACTTTCTTACGTGTGCTTTAATTCTTCATGTTCATCTCCTCTTCCTCAGTGCGCGGTTAAGCAATCCAAGGAGAGGCTCCGTGTCTTGGTTATCAATATTCCATGAATGAATAAATCTTCACCTAAAGCAATACCTAATTGCACTTACTGTATAAGGTAGTGTGCGAAATAAGATAAATGGACATGATGTCATATGTACAAATGTCATTGCCTCTTTGTATAAATGATCTGTCCCTTATCTATAAATGTCAAGAGTTATATAATTACAGAGGTTTTATGATTGAGGGGAAATGCACCCCTTACAGATTTTATTAACGTACATAAGAAAAAAATAATGTTGTATTTCAATTTATATTTTTCATTTCTAGTTTCTCTTTATTCAGAAAAAGACTAGGAAGCTGCGGCATGCTTCATACTTCTGCCATTAACTTATGGTGTCATCTTGGATCAATGATAATAAGAGCTCAAATGTATTCAGAAGTATAGAAAATGCAATCGCTTCTCTCTGCTCTGCTGGTCTGAACCCCCATCCTCTCTGACTGGGAGCAGGCACCGCTGTCCCGCTGTCCTGGTCCCCTGGCTTCCACCATCACCTGCCTGTGCTCTGTTCCTAGCACGGTAGCCACAGCGATCATTTTAAGGGGCAAATCAGATCACGCCATCTTACTCAAGTCCCTGTAAAGGCTCCTTGTTTCACTCTAAGTAAACTCCAAGGTCCTGCTCATGCCTTTATGGCTCTTCTTGGTTCCTCTGGCGTCCTGGTCCCCTCTGACCTCATCTCCTGTTACTCCCGTTCACTTGGTTCTGTCCACGTTGGCCTCCTGGCTCTTTCCAGAACACGTGCCCACCTTAGAGCCTTCGAGTTGCCCGGCCTTCTGGCTACAGATGCTCTTCCCTTATCTCCTTATCTCTTCCCTTATCATCTCCTTCAAGCCTTTGCTGGGATGTCACTTTCTCAAGAGGCTTTTCTTGACCAGCACATTTCAAGGTGGAGGACCCACCCCCTCTCCTTCCCAGCAATCCAGGCTCCTTCCCCTGCTCCTTTTATCCCACAGCACGCGTCCTGGTCACGTTTTACCGTACTATATATATGTCATTTACTTAGTATCATGTGGATTGTTTCCTGTCTGTCCCATCAGTTCTAGTAAGTTCCAGGGAGGCAGAGATACTTTATATTCATCGACATGCCTACCGCTGTGCCCTCAGGATTGGTTGGGTGAGAGCAAGGGTGTCTGCAGTGTGCTGGGCACTGTCAATCACTTCCCAGGCTTTTTACCATTTCAGCTTCACAGCAACACTCAGATGTAAATATTTTTACAACCCCCATTTGAAGTTGAGGGAACTGAGGTTTATAGGGGTTAAAATGCTCAAGGTCACAGGATTAGTTAGGGGCAAAACCAGGACGTAAATTAAGGTGATCTAACTTCAGACACCACGTCTTAACTGCTCTCCTATCACATTCCTTAGGTGGGCTGGGACTCAGTCTTTTCTCTGTTTATTTTAATCACCATTTTACTTGTCCGTAAATTTAGAAGTCAAAAAGCCCTAAAAATTAGTAATGAAAAACTGTATTTCCTTGTTGCTTTACCTTTCCTCTCCTTCCTTTCTCCAGAAGAAAATTCTTGTAACTCCTAGCTGATTTTTAGTCTTTACATTTTTCCTCCATATTTCTGAATAATGACCCACTATTTCTATTCCTTGATTTTCTTCCTCCAGTTTTAGACATTTTCTATTGACTCCCCACATTGAAAGATGAGGATTTTCGCTCTCTTTCCTCCCCTTTCCGTCCTGTTCTCCTGCCCTCTTGTAATTTTGGTTAGATTAGTAGACGCGTTTCTGTGATTATCACCTCTGCACTTTATTCCTGGATGAACCATGTAATACACTATTTTTTCCTTCCCTGCATAACTTTCTATACTCCTTGGAGTTCTCTTAAATTTGCTTATTTATAATTGTACTTATCACCATTTGAAACTGAAGGCTGTCACCATTTTTCTAAAATTTTTTGAGCCCTTGAATATCCAAAAATAGCTGTATTTTACCTTGACACTTGAATGTTGGTGTGGCTGTTTACAGAAATTTAGATTGGAAATAATTTGCCTTCAGAGTTTGGAGGGCATTACTCTAGTAATCTCTAGTTTTCAGTTGCTTTTTTGTCTTTTGAAGCTATTTCACTTTCTGGTTTTTCCATATAGGACTTTACTCCCCTCTCTCTGGAGCTGTGTTTGCTCTTCCCTTTCCCCCCAGGGCTCTGCAATTTCTCAGCCCTGCACTCGGGTGTGGCTCTGTTTTCATCCCTCACACTCAACACTCAGACCTGTGCTCTCCAGTTCTTGGAAATTCTTTTAAAATTTTTAATTGATGATTTCCTCCCTCTGTTTTCCTTATCTCCTTTTTCATGAAACTTGTTCAGATATTAGATTCTCAGAACTGGTCCTCCAATTTTCTTTTCTTTTCTCTTAACTTTTTCATTTTTCTCTCCTTTCTAGGAGATTTCTGCAACTTTGCCAATCTTTCCTTTGAATTTTTTGTTTTTTTAGTTTCCAGTCAGGTCAGAGCACATATTCTTCTACTCACCTGGGAAGGAATTTTAGAATCTTTTCTTATAGGAAATGGGCAGGTGGCCTTCTGTCTACCCCTGAAGGAAGTGTTTAGCTTTGATTTGGGCACATAGTAGGTACACAATAAGACACAAAGAGGGAGCTGGCCACCAGAGCCGGGTGAAGGCAAAGTTAACATAACAGGAACTAAAAGCCAGAGCAAGTCTAGTAATAAGATTACCTAGAAGGTAAGTCTACCTGAGATACTCCACTGATTTCTTCTGATTAATGTTTATACTGGATGCAGATCCTGGGGAGGGGGTCAACCTAAAAATGAGGTCAAGCAATCCTAACTTTGAATAGAGGAGCCTGGTGGACCATGAGAGTGTTAAGTTCTCTTAAGTGGGCATGTCGCTTCCAGTTCCAGAAGCATTGGTGGGTAAAGTTCAACAACTGAATATCTATAATATATTGTTTCAAGATTTTTTTTCACATATTTCTAATACAATACAGTGGCTCACCAAAATCATGCAGCTTGTTTGCCAGTAAAATGTAGTAGGTCTGTAGACCCCAAGGAAGTAGCTAGGTAAATATTTACATGTGCAATTGAATTTTCTAAGTGTCCTGTGTCCCTGATCTTTGCGGATGCTGTAACTACTTGCTAACAGATAATTTAGCATGTTGCAGAGACGTGAAAAGAGGCAGATGCTCAGTTCCTAAGAAGGAGCCTCACTGCTGGGCCTCCTGCCAGTTATGTGCCTGACGGGTCATGTCTCAGCCCTTGGATTTCAGTCCCATGTCTAGCTCTTGTTTTTTTTTCCCTTTTCTGAAAGCCTTAGGGATTTGGACTGCTTCTATTCCTTGGTTCTTTTCCTCCCACGATTGGCTGCTGAGTAAGATGCTATCTTCCCATCTCTTTACTTGCTGTCACCAAAAATAAGCACTCGGCCTCTTTTTATTTAAGGATTTTGTGACCGATCCCTTCTTGTTTTGGGAATCAGCCTACCCAGCCAATTTGTAATAAACTCAGTGGCTCATTTCTCAGTAGAAAATTAGTAAGCAGCATGTGGATTCATGTTTGCCAAATGAATGAAAGCATTTGTAAAATTTATAATTGTTACGTGGTTCCTACAGGTTTCCCCCACAGGCTTCCTACCAGTTGTCTGTTTCACCTTCCCTTAAAATCTCTTTGACTTGAGCCCCTGAAAATTCGATTGCTTCCCTGGTGCATGTCTTCCCGTCCTTTCTGGTTTGCTGGTAGCACTTTCTCTGAAGCAGTATTCCTCAGTCTTGAACCTGCAAAAGAATCACCTGCAGAGCTGGCAGAACCACAGATTCACGAGCCCTACTCCAGAGTTCCAGATTTAGAGGATCTGGGGTGATAACAATCCTGTTGGGCCAAGGACCACACTTTATTAACACTAAACTAGATCATTAAGTAGAGTGGTCCTCATGTTGGAGAGACTTGGGCTCCCTCACCGACGTTCTTTCTAAGCTAACAGTTTGGTTCAATCTTCCCAATGTCCACATGGTTCCAGTGGAGCCTGTTTGTAGTACAACTTTTCTCCCCAACAGTACAACCAGACCTCCAATTCCCTTAGTGAAGGGAAAGAAAGGGGATTATTTGTTATGGAGGATGTAATCTATGCAGGCGATGGGCTAGGCCTGCATTTATGTGTTTATTGCATTGCTCACAACAACCTTACGGTGTCAGTGTAGCTGGTGTCATTTCATAGAGAACTTCAGTCACTTACCCAATGTTATCAAGCTATTAACCAGGGAACCTGGGCTCCATGCTTGTTATTTTAAAGTGCAGCCCTCCTACTCCAAAGCCCACTTGCCTTTTGCTGAACCTCCCTAAAAGGCTGTCTTTCAGTTCTGAGAAACACTTCCAAGGAGAGCAGTATTGATATGCCCTAAGCCTAATGAATAACCTAACTTTTCCTTATTCAGACAAAGAGTTCTGCTTTCCCCCTGGAGTCTCTATGACTCACAGTTGCCCTCTGGCCTCAGGAAAGTGCTCTGTAGAATTACAGACCAGCAGTGTAAGAAATTGCTCATGACAAAAAGTGGTTATAGCCCATGTCTGCTGATGGAAGGCTGTGATTTTCTAAGAGGCCTAGAAGAGAAATTAGGTTAAATCTAAGGAAAATCAAGAGATTGGCCTAATGAAATGTAGCATATTTTTTCCCTTGCAATTCTTTTTTTTATTTCCTTTCTATTAGACGACGCTGAGAAGATAAATGTACATCTATATATCAAATATAAGTGCATATAATTGAGATTATTATTTTGGTATAAGAGAGTAATAGTCAAACAAGTCTAAGAGATTATGGTGACTGCTTAAGGTCACAATTTGTTTCAGGTTTATTTATGTCCTGGCGCAGTAAGCTTTGGGCTCCAACGCTGAGTTTCCAGGCACTGAGTGTGGGGCTGGTGGGTCCTTCTGTTTCCCGGCTTTCTTAGCTGCCAGGAGGGCCTTGCTATTTTTGATTCATGGAGGTAGGTAATATTTTTCACAATAGTCTCTGTTGCAACCATTGCAGGGAGCCTGAACAAAGATGTTATTTGATCTTCCTACTCCTCCTCATCCCTTCCAAATGCCTTCCTCCCCAACTCCCGGTTTTTTTGAATCAAGTATAAATTTCACAGGGTTCATATCGTCATCAACTATTGGCACATCATGCAGTAAAAGAAGGCTCCATTTCAGGAGTCCGAGGACCTGGGTTCTCCTATTCCTGGTTTTGCCATATATTTAGCTATGGGAACTTGGACAAGCCATTTCTCTTCACTGGTGCTTCCTTTTGTTTCCTGTAGGATGAGGGAGTTGTGTTAAATTATTTTAAGATTGAAAGTTCCATGAAACTAAAATTACTGTAAAGAAATTTAAGTTTCATTTTGAATAAACCATCCATTTAAACTGTGACAACTTCCAGCTAAATGCCTGAAAGAATTTTTCTTAGACTGTTTGTGGCTCATCAACTCTTCAAACTCAACTTTTTTTTTTCTTTAAGAAACATTTTATGTAATTTACTGAAGTGTTCTGGCCTGTCCCTCAATTATTAAGTGTTTGGGCAGGAGACTGGAATGAGGGACAAATTGATTCCTATATTTCTCACTTAAAAACATTGCTTTCAGTCTGTGAAAACTTTGCCATTTGCTAGCGGTGAGAAAAAGATATCAGGGCTTTCAAGCAATTTCTTCAAATCAAAATTTAAAGCATCAGGGAGTCAGACCACAGGACAGCTCAGTGACTCAGCAGGGCCTTCAGCTCCCACTTTCTGAAGAGATTCTACATATGAAAGCAGAGAGAGTTCTGAACGTGGGGTAGAGAAAAGTGGGAAAGGCTGAACAGCGCAAGGAAACAACATGTCTGACTTCTGTCTTTCCATGAGATCAGATAAGCTTTTAGGAGTTTTCCTTTTTCTAAGCCATTCCAAACACGGACATTAAATAAATGATCACTATTTAAAGCGCTGCTTCCAGGGCCTCCATGAATACCACGGGCAATTGGGGACATTTCTGATGCTGGGGGTCGGGGGGACAGAGAGTACTGCCGTGAACACCGCGCATTCTATTCTGTAACACAATCCTGATGGGGGACAGGGAGGTCCAGCCCGAATGGAAAAGCATACACTATTTAGGTCAATGTAATGGCTAAAGGACAGTTTGGGTATTCTCTTGTGTGGGTCTCTAAGTATTTCCCCGCATCTCATTTAAATACAAGTGACTGACACAAATGAAACAAAATCATCTTTGCTCAAGGAACCTGACATGAGGTCAATGAGAGCTCCCACCTTGGTTCTGACATAGCGTCTTTGGGAGCAGACTGAGGTTTGGGTTAGAGAGCAATGGAAACTTGGCAGGGTCCGGGAGTGCGCAGAGCAAGAATGGCAAAACGTTTCAGGTGTCAGACTTTGTGTGAGATCCAGGAGGCAGGGGCATTGATCAGTGGACATTCTGACAGGGAACTTGATGTTATGTTAAGGAGGGCCAGAAATTCGAAGCCAAGTTAGGGAAGTACAACCACAAGTCTGTGGGACGGAAGCGAAGGAGGAACCAGAGATGAGTCAAATATCACTGCCAAAGAAAGAGAAGAGGGTGAGGCGGAGGTGATTCATCTAAGGTTTGCTGCTCCCTCTTTGGAGTTCATTGACCCACCCATGTGTTGGGAAGCTCTAGGAAGCTACCTCTGAGAGGGCATTTCTAAAAAAAGGTTTTGTAGAGATATAATTCATGCGTGATACATTTCAGCTATTTAAAGTATACAATTCAATGATTTTCATTATCGTCACGGAGTTGTGCTAGTATCCCTATAATCTAGGTTGAGAATATTTTCATAACCCATAAAGACACCCTATCTCCATTAGCAGTCTTTCCCATTTCACACCCCAGCCCTGGGTAACTACTAATCTACCTTTGTTTTGCCTTTATAGATTTACCTATTCTGGATATTACCTATAAATAGAAATATACATGTGGTTTTTCATGCCTGGCTTCTTTTACTGATAGGGTTATTTTCTCCAAAGGATTTACTTACCCATTAAAACTATTCTCTGTGTGTTGTGTTTTATTACTGAATTTAAACTACTTTCCCCACTTGGGAAGTGCATATATACATTGAAGTATCCTGGTTAAGAAGATGTTATGGTTAATTAAGAGTTATACATAGATTGCCAGTGTAAAAATTTTTTAAATAACATATACCATTAAAACTAATTTAATCTTCCTTTGATGGTTCATGCCATGAAGAGCTTCAATATAATTGTGATTGAACATACATGGTATAGTTGAGTGTGGTAGACCTGTAAGTTGTAGGTGATTGGTCTAAGGTATGCAAGCCTGTGACCCACTCTAAAAGATATAAAAACAACACAATAAAAACCGAAGTCTCTGATACCCACTTATTTATTTGTTTTGTCTCTTTTTTACTGAGGTAAAATGTAGGAAAAAAATACGGTAATCTGAATGATTTTACTGTTTGGATTCTGGAAAGACGGGTGGTAAAGTAACTTAGGAAAAGCAATCTGACGATGACTTTTAAAGAAAAGATAAAAATATTGGCCTTTCTATCAACTGGATCTTTCGGTGTGGATTTATTGGAGTTGGATGAATCCTACATCCAGTTTCCTGCATTCATCTGCCTTCTCAAGCAGAAATTACATTCTAAATTGAATCGCTTTTTCTTTTTGAAATGGACATGAAAGGGAAGGTGAGACTAGGAATTGTGCTTCAGAAAAATTATTCAATGTGTTTGGGTACGTGGTTTACCTTATCTATGTTAATACGCATTCAGGAAAACAAATACACAACCAAACGAAATGAAATCTTGCTCTGGCGAAAAATGTTTACTTTGTAAATTAAAACAATTTAATTAATGAATTTCTAGCTAAAGGAAACACTATGTTGAAACAGGGAAATCTCAGGATAGTGATGGGGCATTTAACACCAGAATAATCCTGAGATATGACTTGGTACCAGAATGTATAAACGAGAAGATACAAACGGTGGGAAAGTCATCATCCCATGGGATCAGTCTCATCTGTATAAGTCATAGCTTTCTCAGTTATGCCTTTCATTCCTGCACATCCTTGAGAGATAAATCATGGCTTTGTTGTTATAAGACCAGCTGGACTCCTGTGACTAAAGGGTCAGCTTGCAGGAAGCATTGTTGATATTGGACTATCATTTCCTGCAGAGAGAAGAGTGGCTTATGTGGTGAATCTTCTTTTCTACATGTATTTGTTAAAATGCTGTCTGCACATGCATTTTGCGAAGGATTCCCATGAGAAATATTTAATGTGGCATGTTGGGTTATTCTGCAGCTTCTGGCCGTGAACTTTTGCATGTGATCATATCCTACTGACAAATGCCTAGAGTGAGCTGTTTGACACAGAGGAGGAATCAGAACAAGTTCAGAACGGGTTGAGAATGACAACATGCTCTGGACTATATTGTTCTTTAATCTTGTTAGCTAAATTTTCTAAGACTTTTCAGTTCTCTTATGAACAATGCTTATAACCTGACCGCCATTATCTAAGATAAACTGTTTGGTTTTAATTGAAGAGTCAACTATGTAGCATCTCTTACAATCTCAGAAATGCTGAAACATAAAGTGTCTGCTCTGAACTCTCTCGAATTCTTAATCCACTGTGTTTTCTGTATCTACTTTGTTCACATTATCATATACAAGTCAGCTGCCAGATGCTGGCTTGCCCAGGGTCCTGGGAACATACCCCTCGTGTTTTGATCTCTCTTTATTAACTGCTCATACAATTTCCTTTCAAACTCGAGTTTAATGAACCTTTCTCTTTCCTGGCTTTATGATCTCCTCCCCTTCATCCCCCAACGGTTCTCGTCCTCCACTCAGACTGCTTATCTAGCTGGAATTTATTTGACTTCTCATCTCCTACCCCTTGTCCTGTGGGAAAGATCAAGGCTGGGCTCCCTTAAACATTTACGAACTTAGTCTACGTGTCGGGGTCCTTGGATAACTCGGGTTTGACTCCATCGTGGGCCTTTTAAACAGGAGTTGCTTTGAGTGCTCTAGTAGGGAGCATGCATTGTATACTCTTTGAATTGCAGGAACGAGAATTAGGCTCAAGAGGCAGAACAAAGAAATTGACATATGTACCACACTTTCTGTGTTCAAAGTCCCTAAGGGGAAAAAGATCAGGATTTTCTAGGTGAGGGCCATACCCCAATTTACATAGTGTGTGTGGTTTGGATTATAATCCACATTCTCATGACTATTCTCACCATTCCTCACCATTAAAGGAATCCAGAGGATTCCTTTAATCCAGAGAAGAATAGGAGGTGAGAAAAAAATAAAAGAAAATGAACAACAAGGAAAGCAGCTCAGAGTGTTTCCTACTGAAATACTGTACGAACTCTAGCTTGGGGTTTAATCAATAACTCCTGTGACACCCTCTGTCTTTTTATAGTGCACATTTGATTTCTAGACATTTAGGAGTGTGTTATGTTTATCTGGTTATACATCTTGGTTTTCTCTAAAACTGCTGATATTCATTCTCTTGGATTATGTGCTTTTTATGATTGATCGCAATTTATCTTGGCAGTGGTAGGGAGCTCTTTGTTATGGGCTTAGTTTGTTTTTTTTTTTTAACAGTTCAGGCAAGGAAGAATGAGTCTTTAAAGCTGCTGAGTATTTTAGGGGGTGGATGGGGAGTGAAGGGGAGAGTTTATAAAAGGCTAGTTAGCTTTTGACATGCAGAGTGCAGAGGCAGGAAAGGGGAAGAAAGTTTCCTATTTCATAGAGAAATTTTGGACAGAGTTTGACCAGGGAATAAGCAAAAATACCCAAGTGTAATTTTATAGCCAACTTCCCATGTCTTCATGTCTGCAGGATAACTTAGGATCTTTTCATTTTACTTCCCTTGCAATTCAGTTTGCTGATGTTCCAAGAGAAATAGGAGGAGGGCTGGGAACATTCCTTTTGATGGTTTAATACACAAGGTTTTTTATGACTTTAAAATTGCAGTCATTTACACAATAGTGATATCCATTTTGTTTTTTGATGACCTTACTTTGGATAAATGAAACATATGATCACAAGCAGAATTTCTGCTAATCCAGGTATGTATGTGATAGAGCCTCCTGTTAAATAGTAGACCATCAGATGGGCATATGCGGTATAAACTCCCTGAGTTGGGATTACCTCTCCTGCCACTTCGCTGTATCAAGAGCCAGAGCAAGATGGCAGTCAGTAGAGAGAATTAAAAATCAATTGTCTTGGCCCATTAATAAATGAGCACAAGCACAAAAGTTGGCAATGTGCACCTATGGCACCTTCTCTCCTGCATGCTACCCTCATCTCTTGCTGCTCCCAGATTCTGGCACCCCTTCTGCTTCCTCTAACCATGGTTTTAGTGCACTCAGGGTGTCCTCTGGCATGGTCCCCTTCCACCCTGTGACAAGGCTCCCAGGCCTGCCCTAACACCACAGCGTCCATATTGATGGTGAACACATTTTCCTAAGGACCCATCAGGACACAAACTGTGACAAATGAAAATGTGCCTGATGGCAGATAAAGATAGGATAGAGGCCATACGAAGACAGGATTAAATGAAAGTCTACATTTAACAGTGAGCCTTCCCTGACTTCATTCCCTGCTCTGCTCCCAGGCCACCGGCAGAAGAGTGGGGGAAGGAGCTGTGGGCACTGAAAGGCCACATCCCTGCCAAGCATCCTGCAGTGGACCCCAGCATTTGACAAACTACGCACACAAAGCTTCCAGTATGGGGTTGGTGACTGACTTTTAAATATTAAGGATTAACCAAGAGGAAAGGTTGGAATGTGAAGACAGAAACCAAAATTTTAAAAAAGTACAAATAGGTCAACACAAGATTTAGAAGATAAGTTTGAGGATGTCTCAAAATTAGAACAAAAGTCAGGGATGAAAAGTGTGAGAGAAAGATAAGGAAATTAGGAGGTAATGGAAGTCTAACTTGCAAATAATGGATGCTTCACAAAAAGAGAATAGAGAAAATACAGCGGAAATATTATCAAAGATTTATACAAAAAAGTTTCAGAATTGAAGGACATGAGTTTTTAGATGCAAAAGGCCACTGAGTACCTGATATGATGGTTGGAGAAAAGACCTGTTCCAGGTCTTGTTGAATTTCATGACATTTCAGAAATACAGATAGAAAGAGGAGGTCCTGCAGGCTTCCAGAGAGAAAACAACAACAGAATCAAGCCACGGTACAAGGATCCAAACCAAGAATGCATCCAGCCTTTCAACTGCAGGCTGGGAAGCTAGAAGGTATAGGGCAGGTGGTGCAATGCTCACATGTCAAAGGAGAAGGATTTCCAGCTTAGAAACCTGTACCTCGTGAAATGACCAACCCATGTGAAACTAGGATAAAGACATTTTCAAATAGGCAAGGTCTTTTTATTATTTTTAAATCTTCCACACACTCTTTCTTGGTAAACTGTTGAGGGCTGTGTTCCTACAAAACAGGATGAAATCGAGAAAGAGGAGGATATAGGATTCAGGACATCAGAGATCCAGCACGGGAAAGGGAAGGGAGATCCTTCAGGCCTGGAGCATCTTGCACAGGATGCAGGAAGGCTTGGGAAGTATGTCTGCAGAAAAAATATAACTGGTACATGTATATGACAGTTTTAGCCATGTAGAAAATGGAATGGAGAGTTATGGAAGAGTAGGGGAAGATTTAGCCAGAGCCTTGAAGAAAGAAATGTAAGTGAAAAAGAACAATTTATTCCAAGAGTAACACACCATTATTTAAGAAAGGCAATGGTATGATCTGAATGGATGTGTCCCACCCAAATTTATATGTTGAAATACTAACTCCCAAGGTGATAGTATAGGAGGTGGGGCCTTTGGGAGGTGATTAGGTCATGGGGATGGAGCCCTCATGCATCAGATTAGTGCCCTTAAAGAAGAGGCTAAAGAGGAATCCCTCCCCCTTCTGCTATGTGAAGTTATAGTGAAAAGATGGTTGTCTGTGGACCAGGAGGCAGGCCTTTAACAGACACCGAATCTGCCAGTGCCTTGATGTTGGGCTTCTCAGCCTCCAGAACTGTGAGAAATAAATTTATGTTGTTTATAAGCCACCCAGTTTATGGTATTTTGTTAAAGTAGCACAAATGGCCCAAGACAGGGAAATGCAGTCACAATGTACTATTTGACTCAATGATGAATAATAGTTATAGAGTCATGGTAAAAACATGAAATATTAATTTATCCAAAAGTAATAAAATTGTGTTCTGAGAATTAGGAAGGAAAATGTCGGTATGAGACGTGGTTTGAGGACCTATTTTACATTACATGCAGTAGGAAAACAACAGGTACTATCTAAAAAAAAAAAAAGGAAGTGATTTAGGAATACAAAGGCAAATATCACAAGAAACAACTACCATAGTGAAATGGGGTGGCTTTGCAGGAGTGGAAACAGTGCTGGAGAGAGACGGGGCAGAGGACTGGCAACTTTTCATTATAAACCCCGCAGCTGTGCAGCGACTATGAGGCAGGTGAGCGGGGCGAGAGGCAGCAGAGACACAATGAGTTGCCTCCATCCACGGACATCTTCTGGTGCCCACAGTACTGCAGGCCCTTCTGCCAAATAACGAGTACTGTTTGTGGTCACCTGTAGGAATCTGTAGGAGATGCCATCAGACTAGGCGGTGTGCAGGAAGGGGACAATAAAAAATGCTGTCCTAGAGGCCTGGACCCTGAAGAAGCACACCTTTGGCAGGTGGCCCTTGGCAGATGGCAGTGTGGTAGGCGGTACTCACCCCTTGTGGGTGGACAAAGGGACAGGGAGGATCCTGAATTCTTTCTTTCTCTCCCTCCTTCTCTCCCTTTCTTCTTTCCTCCCTTCTTTTTCTTCTGTCTTCATTCCTTCCTTTCTTCCTTTCATCTCTTTTTTCTTGAATGAGCTCTCTATACATCCATCCATTATCTATTATCTATCTACCTTTCTTGAAAGAATATATATATATATATACACATATCTCCTGAAAGAAAAAAAGTGTGGATATGTATTACTAACTATCAAACCCTGTAATGAATTGGATCCTGCCCAAAGGACCTTTAAGAATTTTTCCCAAAGGATTCTATCAGTGCTACTGCAAGTACAGTTGGTGGGTCTGTGGTATTAGCACCCACCTGGGAGCTTGCTTGAAACGCAGATGCTCAGGTCACTCCCAGACCTACTGAATCAAAATCTCTGGGGATGGACTCAGGAATCTGCATTTTACCACACTCTTTAGGTGATTCTGATGCTTGCTGAAATTTGAGAAGTACTGCTCTAAATGTCATGACTTCTGTGACGGGAGAAAAACATGTCGCAGCATCTTCCCTTCTGTGTCTGCTCAGGGGAACACTGACTTCACCAGCTTAGTAGCTGGGCCTTTGTTGTGTAGAGCTGGGTTCAGGAAAAGGACCAAGACGAGCTTGGTTGATTAAGGTTGGGAAGAATAGTTTCTCAGAATGGAAAAGATTAAGAGAATGAAAGATACGAAAGAAAAAGCTAGCGGGGGCCAGGTTTTCAGAGGAAGTTGTGGAGACAGAAGGGAAGCTGGGGGACAGTTGCCGTACTTGGTCTTGTGAATTTTTGAGAGCGCGATGAGGTTTTGAAGTGAATTATGGATAAAATCTCCCAGTGGCATTTTGTGAAAGTTTACTGTAAAGATTTCAATACCTTTTTAATTTTATTATTTGATTGACAATGGATGGATATTCATCTGAATGTGACATGTCAAGACTGGCTTCCAGGCAAGAGTACACTTCTTTCTGGGAACAGTGAGGATCTGGGCACCAAGATTTGCCTGTTTCATATTATGTAATTGTGGTTGTTTTGACTTACAGTCACGCGTCACTTAAGGACAGGATACGTTCCGAGAAATGCGTCGTTAGGCAATTCTATCATTGTGCAAACATCATAGAGTGCAGTTACACAAACCTAGATGGTACAGCCTCCTGCACACCTAGGCTCTGTGGTGTAGCCCATGCTCCTAGGCTACAAGCCTGCACAGCACGTTACCGTGCTGAGTACTGCAGGCAATTGTAACACAATGGGAAGTATTTGTGTATCCAAACATAGAAAAGGTGCAGTAAAAATACAATATGAAAGATAAAAAATGGTACACCTGTACTATTCACTTACCATGAATGGAGCTTGCAGGGCTGGAAGTTGCTCTGGGTGAGTGAGTGAGTGAGAGGTGAGTGAACGTGAAGGCCTAGGGCTTTACTGTGCTCTACTCTAGACTTATAAACACTGCACACTAAGCCTACACTAAATTTATGAAAAATATTTTTCTTTCTTCAATAGTAAATTAACCTTAATTTACTGTAATAGTTTTACTTTCTAAATTTTTTAACTTTTTAAAAACTTTTTGACTCTTTTGTAATAACACAGCTTAAAACACAAACACATTGTACAGTTGTACAGAAATATTTTCTTTCTTTATATCCTTATTCCATAAGCTTTTTTCTATTAAAATTGTTTCTGTTGCTGTTAAAAACAAAGACACAAACACACACATTAGCTGAGGCCTACACAGGTCAGGATCGTCCATATCACTGTCTTCCACCTCCACATCTTGTCCCACTGGAAGGTCTTCAGGGGCAATAACGGGCACGGAGCTGTCATCCCTATGATAGCAACGCCTTCTGCTGGATACCTCCTGAAGGACCTGCCTGAGGATGTTTTACAGTTCACTTTTTAAAAATAAGTATAAGGTATTTAAAATGATTATAAAACTGTAGTATAGTAAATACATAAACCAGTAATGTAGTAATTTATCATTATCAAGTACTACGCACTGTGTGTAATTGTATGTGCTAGACTCTTATACAACTGGCAGTGTAGCAGCTTTGCTTACACCAGCATCACCACAAACACGTGAGTAATATGTTGTGCTATGACATTAGGGTGGCTACGATGTCACTAGGCAGTGGGAATTTTTCAGCTCCATTATAAACTTATATATTGTCCTGTATGTGGTTCACTGTTGACTGAAAGGTCGTTATGCAGTGCATGGTTGCATTTGTGTTTTGTTGTGGTTACTGGGCAGATCTGTGGAGAGACTGCTCTTTGATTAGACAGTTGTGTCAAATGGACACTACAGGACACAGCTGATTCTTGGTGCCATCACGGTCACTGCTGCTTTAAGGGTCACAAGATTATCAACATATATTATCCTTTTTTTTCATTTACCAACATGGTTTCCTAATTTTCTCTCTCTCTCTTTCTTTTAGTTTTTCTTTTTGTTGCTGCCACCACAGCCACTCTCTTCTGTGGACATGCCTTGGACCTTGTCAACCCCAGAAATCGTATAACCTCTGAAATCTCAAATTTATATCATCTTTATCCTCCTAGCGCATGTACCCAAGAACATTCCGTACAGGACGTTGATCCGCCAGCAAATCCTGCTGGTTCTTCCTTCGGGTCGTGTCCCCCACCCAGCACTGCTCCCCACGTCACTGCTAACTGCTTGCTTGAAGCCCCCGTCACCTCCAGTGTACACTAACGGGGCTCCCTACTTCTACTCTCACTTCTCCCTGCAGCCAAAGTCATTTTTATAATGTAAATCAGATTATTTTACATCCCTGTTTAAAAGCTTCCCACAGTTTCCCAAGCCACTGGAATTAACCCAAAGCCCTTACCAGGTAGTCTATAAGGCTCTAACTGATCTGACACTTGGAGTGTCTCTCTGACTTCACTATCCTCACTAGCTCCCTGCCCTGCTACAATTCATATTTGCATTTTAAGTTTTTTATCTGTATTCCAGACCTATCTATCCAATTATATACTGGACATGTGTAGTTGGATGTTCCACAAGCATTTCAAACTTAACCTGCCTTCACACACACTCACACACATACCCTAAACTTGTGTCTTTCCCACCACCCTAATTGTTCAAAGAAGAAATAGGGGTTGCATTTGTTTCCTTTTTCAGTCAGTCCTTTCATGTCCACCTCCAAAAAAATCTTGAATTCATTCTTTTCCCCAATTCCATTGCCAATAATCAAGTGCAAGTCACCATCATCTCCAGCTTGGACTAATAGGATAGACCAATTTTTTGATCTCCCATTTCTACTCTTGCCACACTCCACACAAGTCTTACCTTCCAAACCAGTGTTTAGTCATGTACTTTGATGTGCATGCTCTTTAGATCTATGTACACTGAAAGAATAATATGCTTTTCTGAAAATTTGGGGGGATTGTACATCTGGTGAGAATACGAATACAGATCAGGCTTTGGAAACTTCTTAACAAAACATCTAACTTTCCAATTATACTTTTGGTATCCACAATATATAGATATAGCATTAGCATGGTCGCAACGCCAAATCAGAAGATTTGGCCAAATAACACATAATTTGATGAGAAAATTTGAACTCAGAACTATCCTGGAGAATCTATACCTGTGGTCCCCAACCCCTGAGCCGCTGACTGGTACCAGTCCATGGCTTATTATTAGGAACCTGGCTACACAGCAGGAGGTGAGTGGCGGGTGAGGGAGTGAAGCTTCTTTTGTATTTACAGCTGCTCCCCGTCACTGGCATCATCGCATAAGCTCTGCTTCCTGTCTGATCAGTGGTGGCATTAGATTCTCTAGGAGCACAAACCGTACTGTAAACTGCCCATGCGAGGGATCTAGGTTGCGTGCTCCTTATGAGAATCTAATGCCAGATGATCTGAGGTGGAGCTGAGGTGGTGACGCTAGCTCTGGAGGTGCTGCAAATATAGATTATCATTAACAGAGAGGTTTGC
>CAUYSK010004507.1:0-74661 GCA_963575035.1 Avahi laniger | reverse complement strand
CCAATTAATTTCTTTCTATTTTTAGTAGAGACGGGGTCTCGCTCTTGCTCAGGCTGGTTTCGAACTCCTGAGCTCAAACAATCCGCCCGCCTCAGCCTCCCAGAGTGCTAGGATTACAGGCGTGAGCCACCGCGCCCGGCCTGTATTCTGTTTTTTTAATCTCACCTGGTTCTATTTTTGTGCTTGTCCTCCTGTGCCCTTATTGATAGATTTAAATGATCTCTCTGGCTTATTTATTTCAAACACAGGATTCTTTCTGAATTACCTTTTTTCGGGACTGGATGATGTTGGCACGGAGTCCAGATTCAATCCCAGTATGTTCTTTCTAGATTTCTTGGTGGTGCCGCCCTCAAGGTAATGTCTTCTAATTAACTTATTTCACCTGAAAAAGGTGTTTTGGGTTTTTTTAAAAAAATCATGTCATCTAAAATGTCAAGAAAAGGTTTATTGAGGAATTGAACCTGACCTCTAGGAAGGGCAGAAGAGGCAGGGCACTGAGAAACAAAGCAGCAGTTCACTCCAGGTTCCAGGTGGTGGGAGTCCTCTCCCCTCCGTGTGTTATGAATGCGATAGGAATGTTGGTGGTTCTGAGCGTGGTGGGGTGTGTTTCCTCCAGTAGGCATGGGTCAGAGGCTGAAGAACACAGCCCTCCCTCATGCTAAATATTCATTGATTCCGCATGTCCCCCTGCAGGTATCGCCCTGTCAGTCGCCTGGGAGACCAGATGTTCACCAATGGCCAGACGGTGAATTTGCAGGCCGTCATGAAGGACATTGTTCTGATCCAAAAGCTTCTGGCATTGATGGCCCAAGAACAGAAGCTGCCATGGGATGTGGCCTTGCCCACCACCCAAGAGGTCAGGGCTGCCCTGGTGTTAATGTCATGGCCCACACACTTAGTTCTAACTGTGCAGTGTGGATGCAGACACTGTGAGTGCCAGGAAACGCTGGCCAGGATGTTCTGTGCAGCTGGCGGAATCCTGAGTAGGACCTATGGGCTTGGGAGGCATTTAGTTAACATCATGGGGACAAGCACAGGCCTGAGCATGGAAAGGTCTGGGTTCTGGTCTAGATTCTTCCCCTAACAGTGCCTGATGACCTTAATTGACTCACCTTAATTTCTTGGACTATTCTCCACTGTAAAAATATGTGTGGTTTATGTTGAGATTGCACACCTAGGCTGTTCTGGGCCCCAAGCTGTTGGCAGCTCTATAAGGAACAGTCTACTTCCCTTGGGCTCTAGAGTGTCCCTCCTGGGTCACAGTGCTAGAGCTCGTGTCACGTGGCTCTGTTTTGGGCTCATTAATGTCTCTAGCATTGGGGTCAGGAAGGCAGTGTTGTGAGTGGGAATTTCCCACCATAGGATAATCTCAACTAACATTTCCTGAGCCCCTTTAGTATGCTAAGTCCTGTGCTACATCTTTAGTGGGCATAAAGATGATTTGGGCGCTCACAAAGTTTGCTAAGGTCACTGAGATCCTTCCCAGCTCTGAAACAGTCTCTGGATACAAACAGGCAGGGCTGTCTCCAGCCTTGGGCAGAGGACAGACAGGCGGGGCTCTCAGAATCCCTGCTGCTGGGACAGTCCTGTCACAAGGTGGTGCCACTGTCTCCTGAATACTTAGCTCTGGGTCATCCAGCCTTTCTCCTTGGAGCTTTCTTTGGTTTTGCTTAAGCTTTCTGATCAGCCAGTGGAGGTGTGCTTTAAAACTCCTTGGTATAAGAGAATCTGCCATCTTCATGCCTTAGTCTAGTTTAGGAGAGAAGACTGTAGGATAACCAAAGCCAGTGACCAGGGCTAGGAATTTTATTTTGATATGTCTTAAAAATAGGGCATCCCCCCTGTCAAACAGAAGCCTGGTCTCTACAGAAACAGCATCCTCTCTGATTCCCAAGTCACAGTACCCTCCTTCCCTCTGATTGACAATCCATGTTCTTGTTTCTTCCCCGCCTTGCTTCTGTGTTCCCTGCTCATGTCAGCCCCTGCCAGGCACTGTCTGGGCACTGGGGATATGCCAGTGAGATACGCTCTCACTAGCTTCACAGGTGACCATGTGGCCCTGAGCCGAATAGTGCCATAAGCAGTGAGCTAGGGCACCTGTCATCATGTAGGTGACTGTCTCTCCGTGTGAGGCTCCTTTATTCAGAAGGCACCCTGAACATAGCATGTAGAAATACATTTGTTTTCTCTGTAAGTAAAGAAGATGCCTGTATTCCTCAGGGTCAAGGACAAGCCCACTTCATCACTGTTGGGCTCTCATGACATTCTCATTTACTGGATCTTCTCTCACCTTCACCCCTCTCACTCTGACACTGCCAGGTTTCGCCCCTCATCTGACCATACCAAAGGACGAAGGACGTGGGATCGTGTCTATCTCCTTGTGTCACACTGAGCCAGATGGGGCCAGTAGGTGGTGCCCTAAGGCAGCTTAAGGCCTCTGTGTATTTCTGTCCCCTGGGCAGGTGGGGAAAGAAGAGGAGAAGACAGAGCCAGAGGCAGAAATACTAAAAAGGATCAGTTAAATATTCCAGCGAGACTTGGCAATCAGCCAGTAACTTGACATAGCCCAGTTGAGGACCCACATCTTAACTGATTACATGGAATATCATGTGGCAAACATTTTTCCTTTTAAGAAAAAGAAAATGCAAGTTCCACCTGCATTTTTATAAGTACTTTGGATCAAGTTTTTCCAAGATCATAAATAAAGCTTGGTTCTGGCAGGATAACAGAGCTTTGTAAGAAAAGTATTGATGTGGGAAGGACTTCTAAGGTTGCCTTAGGGACTAGATATTAAGACATTTGGCATCAGCAAATGTCTCAGGGAAGGTTCCTGCTTGGCCACACGGCTTACACCTGTAATCCCAGCACTTTGGGAGGCCAAGGCAGGAAGATTGCTTGAGCCTAGGAGTTTGAGATCAGCCTGAGCAACATAGTGAGACACAATCTCTGCAAAAAATTAAAAAATTAGCCAGGCATGGTGGTGCATGCCTCTGGTCCTAGCTGCTTGGGAGGCTGAGGCAGGAGGATTGCTTGAGCCCAGGAGTTTGAGGTTGCAATGAGCTATGATGATACTCTAGCTGGGGCAACAGAGTGAGACTTTGTCTTAAAAAAAAAAAAAAGAAAGAAGAAAGGGACCTGCTTACAAATTTTGGGTTCATTTTACTACTTGACACAGACAGGGTGGTAAAAATGTAATGGGGCTGATACTTCAACTGGCTTATTAGTACTGTGCCTCTGATCAGGTTCAGAGAACATAAGACAAGCTACAGAGCTCATCGTTGTCAGAGCTAGGGTAAGAAAGAAAAATAAAACCAAGTCAGGCCTTCTGGAGTTTTTTCCATCATGTATGTTTTCTTGGTTTTATCTTCCCAGGAAAAAGATTCTTCGATTGCTATTGACCGATCCTTTTTAAGTGCACTTCCAGGCCAGTCCCTCACAGACAAACTTTACAACATTTGGATTCGCCTTCAGAGTCATGTCAATATTGTGTTTGATAGTGAGATGGACAAATTAACGATGGAAAAGTACCCGGGCATTAGACAGGTAAGCAATAATCTGCTAGCTGAAGAGGGTGAATAGTAAACACGTTTGTATTGAAACAAGAAAAGAATAAACATACTTGAATTTTTTCTTAATGTTTTCTATGGACTTTTTTCCGTGAAGATCCTAGAGAAGAAGGAAGGCCTGTTCCGAAAGCACATGATGGGAAAGAGAGTGGACTATGCAGCCCGTTCAGTCATTTGCCCAGATATGTACATTGGCACCAACGAGATTGGAATTCCCATGGTGTGTGTGGAAGGGCTCATTTGCTCCTGGTGGGTGGGAGATGAGATTGTCGGAGAGGGCTCGGGTAGGGTGTATAGCAGATTGTGGTGGCTTGGGTGGGGTTGGCTTCTGCTTCTTCCTGGACAGCCCCCATGGAGGGGACTTGAGACTTTGTGATGGCGTTATTCTCACTCCTTGCTAGGCCTCCAGACACCTTCTGCCCACTCAGGAGACCCATGCCCTGAGGCACCAGGAAGCTGAACACAGGGAGTTCCAAATCCCTGCCCACATATCTTCCCCCTGCCCACCTTGGCCCAGTCTTTAAACCTTCCTTGTCACATTGAATACGTGACAGAGGAGAGGAAGCGGGCAAGGGGAATTGCACCCCTGTGTGCTTTCCAGGCAACAGGCATGTGTACCCATGGCTCCCAGGGACAGGAAGGGGAGAGAGCCCCCAGAGAGGAGGGGTGTATGTGTCGTCCACCCCTCCAGTTCCTCCTGGGCATAAGCCGCTCACCCCATCCACCCATTAGTGTTCCTCTGGGAGCCAGCTTCATTTTCCCACTTCCCCCAGCTCACGCAGGTGCTCATTAGCAGCAGCCCTTTAATCGACTTCCTCCTTAATGGGCCTTGAGGTCAGTAATGTGAAGATGATTTAATTCCCTCTGTGGAGAGTCTCATTTCCTTGCACACCGCCCACTGCACGGCTCTCACAGTGTGGTGATGAGCAGAGCTGAAGTGTTTGCATCGTCCTGTGTACGCGCTGCTCGTCTCTCAGGCGCACTTTCGCTTCCTGGACATGGTATATCGGGACAAAAGTTGGAGAACGCTCAGTCCTGTGCCCACTGCCTCCTGGGAAACATAGTCTTTGCATCCAAAAGCTGTGTCAAGGGGCAAGGAACAGCTTTGGGAAGCCCAGTGGTGATATTCACAAGTCTGAGGCCTTGAGGAAAAGCCCACACTGCCTGTTTGTTGCTCTCTCTGGACAGAGGACAGGGGCCACTCCTGTTGGTTTTGATCTCATGGTGCCTAGAGTGTCCCCAGACTTAGGAGAGACCTTTTGTGCTGCCTCTCTACCTTCTTGGGGTGTTAGGCCTCTCTTTGTTGGATTTTGGTTCATTTTGTAATGGCTCATCCCCCGAGGAGAGACTGAAGTCACCCCTCTGCCTACTCCAAGCTGCCCCAGGTCTCAGGGCCATGGGGATTAAGTGTTACTCATAGGATGGCTGGGAAGAGCAGAACGAGTAGAACTGCCTCTGGCGCCTTGCAGCACAACCTTCCTGCAGAGCACTGTTGACAGGTGTTAGGGAATAAGGAAGTGAGGTAAGTTTGGGCAGTGAGCCAGAGACTCACTGTGTGCTGTGAAGCACACAGACCGGTGAGCATGCTCCCTTGTAAAGCGATGTTCGGGGGTGGAGACAAGCAGTAAACAAATGAACAAGTGCATAAACGCTTGGTCAGACAGTGGTAAATGCATCAGCAACAGTAGAGCAGGCTCAGGCTGGGGAGGTCTTCTAGAAGGTGCCTTTGCACAGGGACATGGACAGAGGTGGACAAGCTCATTTATGGAGGACTTGTCAGAGTCTTTGGTGTATTTGTGTGCATTTCGAAGCATCAGGGGTTTATGATATTCAGTAGCTCTAACTCAACCAGGGACCTCATTTTTCTTGGAGTGGATCACAGGCTTAGTGTTGAACAGAGCACACTGTTTTCTCGCATATCAGAGGAGCACTTGGCTTTAATGTCAAGCCCCACCTTGATGGTGGTGGCTGCCAGAATTACTGAGATTCTGATGCTGTGTCTGGCTCAGGGAAAGTGCCATGATCAACTAGTCATGTCTGCTGGGGTGGAGAAGGAGTGCAGGGGTATTGCAGGACAGGTATTTGCTCCCTGTCTCGTGTGAGTGCCCCATGCTATGTTGCCTTCTGTGGGGACTTTGAATTTATTGACAGACAAGGAAATGAAATTTTAGAGTGAGTTAAAAAGAATTCTAATGTGTAAACTGCAACACTTAAATTACTTTCTCAGACTAACTCTGTTAGAAAAGGAAGCCCAAGCTATTCCCTCAAGGGAACAAGTCTGGCAAAATGGCTCTGTGCAGAAGGCAGGCAGGATGCTTCTTTACTCACCCAAAAGCCTTCTTGGCCACGTCAGATAGCTCCTCCACATCTTGAGGGAAAAGTCACACAGCCTGTTGAGTCAGAATTGGGGACTATAAAACCTTTTTCCTCCTCACCCTGAGTTTCTACATCCATTCCTCGTTTCTAGGTATTTGCTACAAAACTGACCTACCCTCAGCCAGTTACCCCCTGGAATGTTCAAGAACTGAGGCAGGCAGTCATCAATGGCCCCAACGTGCACCCAGGAGCCTCTATGGTCATCAACGAGGATGGCAGTCGCACAGCCCTGAGTGCCGTGGACATAACCCAGCGGGAAGCCGTGGCCAAACAGCTCCTGACGCCAGCCACGGGGGCACCTAAGCCCCAGGGAGCAAAAATTGTGAGTAGTGGGCAGGTTTGGCCAGGGGACCCAGCCAGTTGCCTGTGAATGCCCTGTGAATGCTGGCTGTCAACTGTGGCTCCAGTGAGGGCTGCCACACAAGTGCATCCCCAGGAGGAAGCTCCCCCACACATGGGTGTCCTGTAGGTGCCTTGTGGAGTTCACCTTGTCTCCCAGCTGGAGCCTGCGCTCCTAGGGCACGAACACCATGATTCAAGCTGCATTTGGCCATCCCACACCATGTAGCATAGTGCTGGGCGCACATCGGGTGCTCAAGAAACGCTCTTTAATAACTCATTTATGATCTCGGGAGGAGAATTTCCTGGCCTTGAACAGGGCTACTCAAAGGCCAGTGCTCAGATCAGCAGCAGCATCTCTGGAGCTTGAGAGAGGTGCAAATTCTCCTCCCATCATCTCTACTAAATTAGAATCTCTGGGAATGGGGCTTGGTAGTTCTTCTTTCACAGACCCTCCAGAGGGTCTTCCTGCTGCTGAAGTTTGAGAACCACTGTTACAAGGAAATGCTCTGTGCCAGTGATAACCGACAGCTGACAAGTTGGCCATTGCTAATGCCTGCCCATAGTGCTGTGTTAAGGGATTCTTGAGGCTCTTTCTAGATTCCACTGGAAAGAACATGTGTTGACTAGCAGCGTTGCTAAGGATGTGAGATCAGTGGGTGACAGCGTTTGTGTCTGTGTCAAATAAGAGCTATTCCTGCTGTGAGGGCGGAGTAGCAGATGACCAGGCAACAGTGGTGGAAATTGTTGGAGAGAAATGGATTCAATTTGGATGTGACTCACGAGGGACTATCCGGAGTCAAGGGGTGACTGACTGGGTTTTCCTAACCCATCTGCACAGCTGGAAGGCCTCTCCTTGCCCTCCCCCGTCTTCACCCCATGGCAGACCAGCCCTTCTTTAGCACTGCATTCAGCTCCACAAAGTTCCAGTCAGCCTTGAAGGAACTGTGGCAGAACAGAGAGGGAGAGGAAGTGCTCCTGACCTTGTCTCAGTGGCTCTTGGTACCCATTGTTCTTCACCGCAGGGCCTCTCCACTTCCTCTGGTTCTCACAGCTCTCCTGGGGTAGAACAGTAACACCCAGTTTTCTGCTTTAGTGACAGACACACATGCAGACACAGATCAAGTCATCTGTTTTGTTCTCTTCTAGTGCATGAAGTAAGACTTGTCTTCGGGTTCATAAGATTGTTCTACCTTTCTTAAGTGCCTGGTATTTTGCTAGAAGCTGTGCGATGAATGCTAAATAAAGCAAGGTGTATCTTGCTTAACTTTTGGTGAGGCCAGGCAAATATGAAATGATCTTCCTGCTAACTCAGTCAAACATGTGAAGCAGTCTCCTCTCAGCAGGATATGATGAGAGGGAAACTCAGAGAGGAGAGAGCCGGAAGGGGTCAGGAAGTGCTGAGGCACCACTGAAAGCTAGCGCTTTGCCAGTCCCTATGGATGGGACCCCCGCCACCCTGCAGTTGACAGCGTGGTGGGGGGACTGCCAGGAAATGAAGGTGTAAACGTATTACCTGCTGCTAAGGAGTGTGGCGCACACCATAGGGAGCAGCGATGGCATCCCGTGACTCTGTGCACAGGATGCTCAGGAGTAAGGGGTCCTCTCCCTGAGTGTTCGGAGCAAATGGGTAGGGAGAGTTTGGAGTCATCGGGATGTGACTGTGAGCAGGGTATCGGGCCAGCCCAGAGGGCTGCAGGGGAAACTGAGGGCAGAGAACTCCTGCTGTTCCCTCAGATCTCAGCACAGCCCTCATTCCTCTGCGGTCAGGTAGTAAACATTTCTAGCTTTGTGGGCCCTACAGGCTCTGTTGCAGCTACTCAGCTCTGCCCCATAGTGCAAAAGGAGCCACGGGCAGTGTGTGGATGGATGGATGGGTGCAGCTGTATTCCAATTAATCTTTATTTACAAAGCCAGGTGGCCAGCCTGAGGACTTCAGTTTGCCACTCTCAAAACTTGTGTTAGGTGTCCCCACCACACCCCATGTCCATGCTCATCCCTCTACCCCTTGTAGCTCTCATTGCACTGTGTTGTCACTGTACATGCACCCTCTCTCCGTCCTTGAGTTCCTCAACCCTTTGAGTTCAAGGGCAGGGTGTGCTCTGCTCCTCGCTCTCCCGGTGCCCAGCATGCAGGAGGCACCCGGGAGACCTTCCAGAGTGCGTGCATCCAGGTTGAAGTGTAGGAGGCTCTGAGGTGTGAAGATGTGGTCCAGGAGCAAAGACAGAATGTGACTTTAGGAAAGAAAAGTGGTTCCTACATTAGGACTGGGGACTAAGGATGATCAACTTTATTTCCCCAAATCTCAATAATGTTATATGTGATACTTCCACATGTAATAATAAGATACATGTGTGCTTATAATTTATTTGTAATTTTTAAAGACTTTGGCTAATGTGTTGCATATAGGTCAGGACAGAGCTGAAGGCTGGGGGAGGCAATTGGGAAGGAGAGACCAAGATCCAGGTAAGGATGAGCCTCAAGGTAGGTGCGAGGGGAAAGGGAAGCTGAAAGGACCTGTTTCCCCTGTGAGATGTGAGATCTGCCTCTTCCCTTGGGCCTTGTAAATAAAAAAGGAAGTGGCCAGGATAGCCGAGTCTCACTTTCTGCCCAGCAGTCTGCCAGAAACAGGCTTTTGGCTCCAGGCCTGCCTCTGAAAACTCTGACCCGGGCACTAGGGCACGCTAATTTTCACTGCAGTATTTATTTAGAGACAAGAGAAGGAAGGGCCTTGGGTTTGGGTTGGCAAGAGAAGCACCCTGTGTTCCAGGACTTCTGTTTGGATTGGCCAGTGCCCGCCTGGCTGGCCTGCGTACCTTCCCAGCTGTGGCGAGTTTGCTTACGCTGAAGGATGTCTCAAATTTACAAGACTCAGATCCTAGGCCCAGCCAGGCTTTTTGGGCCTGGGCCACAAGTCTGGGTGGTTTTTCCCTTGAGAGGCTAAAGAAAGAAGACCTCAGGCTCATGACGTAGTCAGACGGCAAGTAGCCAGTGCCCTGGGCAGATGCTCATGGGAACCCTCAACCCTCAACATTCGGGTTTCCTTGGAAACACAGGACTTGGGGGTGGAGAGGGGAAGAGTTGAATTCCTTGGGGAACAAAAAGACAGATTCCATGCTAGGTGCTTTTAGGACTGCCTTTTGGACTGCCTTTTAGCATGTGAGGGTTTGGCCCCTGCATCCCTGAGCTGGAGAGAACTCGTAGCCCAGCTGAACAGGAATGGGGCGGATGGTGGTGAGGGGCATCTCTTATTAACCTCTAGACTCTCTCTTTAACCAGTTTTCTGATACAGCTTCATAAATACAACATAAGAAGGAACTAGACTTGAAGTAATCTGTCATTTTCCCCAAGCTGTTATCTGCTGCAATTTAGAGGAGATTCGGGGTGAGGGTGGTATCACCATGTCCCCAGAGTTCCTTTGGGTTGCCAAGGGAGGCCTTCAAAATGCCAACCTTGCAGTTACCTTTGCACGTTTATCTTTCGTTTATCTTTAAGGTGTCATTTATGTTCAGTATTTAGGAAGCCCAGTAGTTAACATAACAAAAGATAAGGGCCCTAAGAGGCTGAATGAACCTAGGAAAGTCAGCTTTGTGAGAGCGTGTCTGTCGGAAGGACTCAACCAGCCATGTGTTCCTGAGGGGAAAAAAGTGTGAGCAGTGGTTGTCTTTGAGGGGTAAAATTACTTGTGATTTTTTATTCTCTTCTTTAAATTTGTCTATGTTTTCTGTTTTCTTACCCCTCAATGGGCATATCACTTGTGCAAGTTTTCTTGCTTTCTTAAAAAAAATAATTGAAGATCTTTTAAAATTTTACGGAAGAAATACATGTTCATTGTAAGATGAACACTACTAAGAGCATAAAGGTAAAAGTGTTAATCTGTATCTCACTGTGAGGAGACCGTAGCAACAGCTTAGGGATCCAAGCACCCTTTCCCACATAGACACACACACGCACACACACACACACACAGACACACACACACGGGAGTTGAGTTGAGTTTTAAGTTGCCTCATCCCCTCACCTTACATGCCACCTGGGTTTTTTTCTTTGCTATAATACATTCCTGCCATCACTTCAACCTTGAATATATTTAACTTAGCCTTTTCATCTGTAGTACAGATACACTACGATTCATTGCTCCTTCTGTGGAGGGCAGCTGCGTTATTTTTAGTTTTGCCACCATAAACAGTGCTGCATAAACACACACATTCACATAACCTTGTGTTGGTGCTTTCTTTCTTCTGCAAAGCCAAAAGGACATGTGTTTTAGATGTTCCAATAGCTATTTTTTTTCTTTAGTTAAAAAAAATTCTAAGAGGTAGGGTCTGTCTATGTTGCCCACACTGGTCTGGAAGTCCTGGCCTCAAGGGATCTTCCCAGTGCAGCCTCCCGGGTAGGTGGGATTACAGGCATGAACCACTGCACCTAACTCTAATAGCTATTTTCAAACTGCTTTCCCAAAAGATTATGGCAACTTTCACTTAATTTTTTCAAGTTCAGTAAAATTTTTTCAGAGAGCATTGAACTGGGAACCAAGAACCCTGTGTTCCAGTTCTGGCTCTGCTGTGTGAAGTTGGAATTCTACTTCGAATGTGGAATTTCTACTTAGAATGATATACTCACGTGTTACCTCCGTGGGGATTTAAGAGGTCTGCCAAACAGAAGGGTTTTACAGTGATGTGCAGGTATGCAGTCTTGAGAAATTGTATCCATTTCTTCCTTCAGATTAATTTTCAGAGGGATCCAGGAACCTGGAAAAGCTGTGCATCTCTGAGGAAGACAGAGATTACTGGACAGAATCTCTGATCTTACTTGTACTTCAGAGCCCAGAGCCATGATCTGGGTTGTGTAGGGCCAGGACCAGAGGTGCCTAGGAACTGTTTCTCACAGGTTTCTAGGATTTTGCTCCAGATTAAAAATTTAGTTGACTAGAACTTCAGACGAACGAAGCCACACTCAGGCCAAGCCAAGATGAGCCCTTGGAAGGAGCAGTGGTGATGCTGAAGTTGCCACTGATCACCCACCTGTCCTCCACTCTGCCCCCAGGTATGTCGGCACGTGAAGAACGGGGACATTCTCCTACTGAACCGACAGCCCACCCTGCACAGACCCTCCATCCAAGCCCACCATGCTCGCATCCTGCCTGAAGAGAAAGTCCTACGGCTCCACTATGCTAACTGCAAGGCCTATAACGCCGACTTTGACGGAGATGAGATGAACGCCCATTTCCCCCAGAGCGAGCTGGGCCGGGCTGAGGCTTACGTACTGGCCTGCACTGATCAGCAGTACCTTGTTCCCAAGGTAGGTCTGGACTTGAGGCTGTCCCACAGTCATCACCACCATGACTTGGCACTTTGAACCTGGATCCTTGCCAGCTCTTAGGGTCAGTGGGCACAGTGGGCAGCTCTAGGGCAGGAGGATGTGGATGGAATAGAGAGGGTTCTAGTTTCTTCCAGGTGAGGTTTGTAGCCCACTAGTTGCTTAGAGGTGGGGAAAAGTTTCTATCTTGCTGCATCTTAAAATGTAAGTCAGGAGAGAAATTGTGACAGCCATCCCAGAAAGCCAAGTTTAGTAGCTGCATGATACATCTTGTCTTCCAGACTCATGTTTGAATTCTACAACTTATTAGCCCCTGGCAAGCATTAGCATCCCAACTTTGATGGTCCTCATGGTCCACAGATGACTTTGATCCTTTGAGTTCTAACGTGTGTGAGTTTTAAGAGGCAGCCTAACACCCAGGGCGCAGATGAGACCCCCCTGCAGCCTATGAAGGTGTCTCCTCTCCTCTTCCTTCTCTCCAAGGTTGGTCCTCCAGGGCAGCCCATGTGGTCACGGCTGATAGGAAGGATATAACTGACTCATGGCCAGGAGTGGCAGGGACCTGAGTCAGTGTGTGCTCATGGGAGGGACAGAGCGGGGAAAGAGGCAGGCTGTGGGGAAAAAAGGACAGAGTATATTCCAGTCCCCACTTACCCCTCACCACCTGCCTAAAGATCGGAGGACTTTTAAATTATAAGCTGTTTGCATCACAGTGACTCACAGTTGCACATCATTCATATGGATTGTGGAGGAATATGAAAGAACTAGTAGTAATAATAATATAAAACCACAGCTACCATATCTCAAGTACTTTTTCAGTGCCAGACACTGTGCAAAGCACTTTGAGGCTTCCCATTTCACCCTCCCCACAGTCTTTGGAGGTAGATGCTATTATGTCCACATTTTGCAATAGAAAAATTGATGTAACTTGCCCAAGAACACCCAGCTGAGAGGTAGGAGGAAGGAGTAAGAGTGCCCAGATCTCTTGGGGTTTGTTCTGCAGCAGCGATGGAGAGCCATTTGCCTGGGGAGCGCCAGGGGCTGCTTGGAGATGTCCAGCATCGATTAGCACTCTCTGCTCCTTGGAACTTCTCTCCCCATGTCAGCCATCTGCCACCCGGGGAATCAGGCAGGTGGCCAGGAGCCCAGTGTCCCATCCCCTCTTCCCACCAGACACACCACTGTGGCTTCATTTGGGTGCCATTTGTTTGAGTTGTCCTTTCCTTTCTCTGCCCACCTTAGTAGGCTGTGATTAGCAAGGAAACTAATTGTAGGAAGAAGAGGTGAAGTGCCCATTCTGATCACAATTTTATTAATTTGAAAATTAGCTTTTCATGCTCATCACTTAAATAATAACAGTAGTGGCTTTGGTGGTGGTAGCAGCCTTATGAGGTCGATGTGATTTTTAGTTGAGGAAACACAGAGTGTGTAATCTGTCAGCGAGCAGTGAGGCCGAGACTCAAGCCTCACACCTTGGGTTTCCCAAGCTCCTATGCTCAGCGGCATGTATTCTTAGCCTACTTGACAGGCGGGGTTGGGCCTGGGGTGGGGAGGGCACGTGGGGAGAAGCGGCTCCCAGGACTACACTGGCTCTCTGACTCTGCAGAAGCCGAGTCACATTTCACCAGAGGGGATACTACCAAGGAGCAGCAAATGGATTTTGGCTGGCAGAGTGACCTGTGGGCATTAGCTACATGGGGAATTGAGGTGCTCTGAAGTCCCCAGACCAACGACCTTGAATGCTCTGTGCGTGACTTTGATTGCATAAGGTGCAAAGCCATAGGAGGATTCATGCTTACATTGTGTCCTGCAGCGGGCTGGCTTATTTAAATCCATGTGGGCCTCGTCACATGCTCATATGCCTATGAGTTTTAGGTCAGGCTTACACTCAAGGGAGATAGGAGAATACAGGTAAGTAAGCTTACACCAATAAATTAATTCTTAAAAAGTAAAAAATCTCATGGGGTATTTATTGTACTTTCAATCAACTTCTTTTGTTAGAGATAAAGAGCTTTTTGGTTCTTGATAAATTTTTAGTCCTTGGTATAAATGCCAAGAGGTAGAATCCTTATATTTGCTAGCAGTTATAAAAATACAACATGTTTTTGGTGGCAAAGTCCTAAGAGGACAAGAGTTGGTTGAGTTAAACTAGGAAAGCCAATTTTGGGGGTTCATTTTCTTAGTGTATCTTTATTTCCATTTGTTTCCATTTCCCTTCTTTCATTTTTCCACTTCTTTTCTATTTCTAGGTTCTCTTCCCTAACTAACCATAGTACCAGATAATACATTTTATTGTTAGTTTTATGTGCTTAGTAGAGTTTTCTGTTGTCTTTTTACTTAAAATAGCAGTTGAATGGAACTCCAACTATTTCTTTTCCAAGAAAAGTTAAACTTTTCATTTATATGTTTCTTTTGGGATTCATTTCTTTCTTCTCTGTTGTATTTATGGAGGGCCCATGCTTTGTGGAAAGTTTTTAAATAGGGCTCGAGACATAGTTTCCTGACTTCTACTTAGTCAGCTAGAAAATTCAAGTCACAGAATACCCTATTCTCTAAGCATTCTGACCATTACATTAATTGTAATGTCATTTTGCTATGCTATTAAGTGGAATAATATAGCTGACAATTTTCTGGAGTTTTGATTCAGAGATGTTCTTTCTGATCCTAAGTGGGACTTAGAAAATTCAGAATTATAAGTAGACCCTAGAATTTGGGATTATTGCATTGAAAGCAATTTAGCCATTAAAGTAATTTTCTAGTCATGGGAAAATCTGGACAGAGAGAGAAAGAGGTACTGAATATATCACATATCTTGTAATTATGTTCTTTAAAGGAAGAGAGCAAAAGAAAAAATCTAGATCTTCTCCAAAATCTGTGGAATGAGTCAAATGGATAATATTGGTTTGGGAGTTTCCCCCAAGCAAAATAAGGCCATCTATAGAATGAGATGTAGAATATAATTTTTTAATAATGTTAATAAGTCAAAGCCGTCATAAGAAAGGTTGTGTGCTCCATCTGATCTTGCTTAACATCTGTGACACCTTTTCAACCAATCTGTAATAATTGTGCGTTTACATAGAGCCCGTCGCCATTTGTCAGGAATCCTTTTTAGCCTTTGAATTAGTACATGTGGTTAAATTCTTGGCGCCTCTCCACGGCTGCATTTGTGAGTTCCTTTATCCTTAGTTATGAAACATGGCCATACCATTAGCCAGTATTTCCTAAATAATTAAATGATTATAATCTTTAGATCCAAGGCACGGTTTTTCTCAAATTCCTGTAAACATCGAAAAGTTTGTAAAACCTACATCTTCAAGAATGTCAGTGAGTGTTGCTGTTTTTACTTTAGTGTGTCTTCTGTTGCCATGAGTACAAACCCGGCAGGTAAGATTCAGGAGACTGGGGATCTGAATGGCTGTGAAAGTGTCAAGTGAAATCAATGTGCTACCAAATCTTGGGCTTTTTATGAAAGCCATGTTTTGGCATCTGGTAGATAATAGCCTTTATTAAGGGCCCGTCATGAACCACATGCTATGTCGTGAAGAGATACTAATAAGAGACATTCTTTCCTTCCATGATATGTACATCAAGGCCCTCTCAGGGCCCTCTTGTTAGAAACCTGTGACTGGACCCCTTCCTCCCTGCACTGACCCACTCTAAGTTACCCCTCAGGCCTCAGCTGTAACATTGCCCCCCAGAGAGACCATTCCTGACCACCACCACTCCCAAATCTTTATTATGACCCATCCCGTTATTTTCCTCCATGGGATTCAAAACACGTGATAATGTATTTATTCAGTCATTTGTTTACTATCTAGCTCTTCCTCATCATAAAGGACTGTGTCTGTTTAGTCCACTAGAGTAGGCCAAAAGTCGACCCAGTGCCTCGACATACAAGAGGCTTTCAATAAATATTTGTTGAATGGATGACTGATTTACAGGAGAACCAGGCAAGAAATGTGTGAAAAATACTAAGGCATAAAACCAAAGTATAAAAACAAGAACACAGCCAACAGCAGCCAGACCAAATTTATGCATAAATGCCAAAAATATGCTGGAGTAACTAGAACCAGATGGAATTAAGCAGAGAAAGCTTGGGGAACTGAATGAGTTTGAAGCAATTTTGATACAGGACAATAGGCAAATGGCAAAAGTAGAAGCCAGTGGTAATCCCTGGTCATGTGCTTTGGGAGAGGGTTTGCTGCTAAGCTAGTGCATGGTGATGACATGGGAAGGACAGATATGTGGAGGGCTGTTGCTAGAAGGTGGCTTCCAAGCACGTGAGTAAGAATTAGAGTTTGACATAAATTTATCTTCATTCTTCTTTTCTTATTTGTTTTGGTTTGTAGGATGGCCAGCCACTGGCAGGATTGATCCAGGATCACATGGTTTCAGGTGCAAACATGACCACCCGGGGTTGCTTTTTCACCCGGGAACAATATATGGAGCTGGTGTACCGAGGACTCACAGACAAAGTGGGGCGTGTGAAACTCTTTCCTCCTGCCATCCTGAAACCCTTTGCACTGTGGACAGGAAAGCAGGTAATTGGGAGAAAACAGCACGTGTATATAAGAAAAGGAAACAGACCACTCATGTAAAAGGTTTCATTTCCAGGAGAGCCCATGCCAGAGACAGAGAAATAGCTAATCAAGCGATAGTCTTACTTTCCTCTCCCTTAGTTTGAGGTTCCTGAGTCTGGGTGGTATCTTAGGGAGTATCTACTAAGAGTAGGCTGCATCGTTTCTGTCCTTTGCTTCTAACTTAAACTTGGTGTCCTTATACCAAATACGGTGGTAATAAGCAGTGGTGCCGGTAATAGTAGTAGTAATATTTGCTGGGAAGTACTGAGCACTTTGTTGAGTGCATTAGATACGTTATCTGATTTAACCCTCACAACTAACCCACAATGCAGGGACCATTATTATCTCCCTTTAGCAGATGATAAATTACATTCCTAAGGCTATAGGAGACAGATTGGGATTCAAACTTAGGACTTTCCGGCTCCCAAAGCATCACACCGTACTTCTAAATCATGCGGTGATGAAATAATGAAATACATTTAAGTCTGTGGACCTAGGGCTTGACTGGTTAAAATTGTTAAACTACCTTGCATTCCTGGGATAAATGTTGCTTGGTCACGATGTGGTACCCTTTTTATACATTTTTGAATTTAATTTGCTAAAATTTTATTTAGAATTTTTTTACATACGTGTTCACGAAGGATATTGGTCTTTGGTTTCCTTGTAATATCTTTGTCCAGTTTTGGTGTCAAGGTAATGCTGTCCTCATAGAATGAGATGGGAGGTTTTTCTCTTTGGTTTTCTGTAAGAGTTTGTGTAATACAGTATTGATTGGTATTATCTCTTCTTTAAATGTATGGTAGAATTCACCAATGAGGCATCTGGGCCTAGAGTTTTTTTGTGGGAAGGTTTTAATTGAAATTTCTATCTCTTTAATTAACACAGAGCTATTCAGGTTATCTATTTCTTCTTGAATGAGCTGTAGTAGTTTGTGTTTCTCAGTTTGCCTAGAAGTTTATCAGTTTTATTGCTCTCAAAGAAATAGCTTTTGGTTTTATTGACTTTGTTGTTTCTCTGTTTTCTATCTCATTGATTTTACTCTGGTCTTTATTACTTCCTTTCTTCTGTTTACTTATGGTTTAATTTGCTCTTTTTCTAGTTACTGAAGGTTGAAGCTGAAGTCATTGATTTGACATACTTCTTTTTTTTAACATTGGCATTTTGTGTATAAATTTCCCCCTTAAATTCTGCTTAAGTGGCATCCCACAAATTATATGTTGTGTTTTCATTTTCATCCACTTCAGAATACTTTCTAATTTCCTTTTTGATTTGTTTTGACCCATGAGTTATTTAGAAGTACATTACTTAGTTTCCAGATATTTAGAGATTTTCCAGATATCTTGGTTACGATTTCTAATTTAATTCCACTGTGGCCAGAGACCATACCTTGGATTCTTTTAAAATCCTTTATACTAAATAAAATTAGAAAACAGGCCCAAGTTTTGCTTCTGTCATGGGTGAGATTTTTCAGTATTTCTCCAAAGGTTGGTACAGGGTGTGTTTTTGCAAATAGGTGAAAAGGGCAAGAGTGACTCCATTGCACAAGAATTTGTTAATGGCTCATTCTGGTTCTACAGATAAAAAACCATGTTTAGAATCAGGAGATAAGGAACTTTGCTTAGGAAGTTTATTTCTACTGCCCCCAAGAACAAAGTCTCAGGCTCTTTGTCCAGGACATTTCATATAGCCTCTTGAGTGCTTTTCTTTCCATGTATGAATCGAAGGTCTCTCATCATTTGTTGAAAGAGTGTGCAAAGACAGATGGGTCTGTCATTGCAAATCTCAAGTGTGTAGCACAATGAACGTTCATAAAGTGAGTATACCTTTATAAACTGTCACCCAGACTAGAAAGTGAAATATTACCAGCACCCCCAGAAGAATCCTCTGTGGCTCCTCCCAGTTTCTCCCCCTCCCCAAAGGTAATTACTAACATGACTTCCAACAGTATAGGTAAGTTTTGTCTTTTTTTGAACTTTACATAAATGGAATCATATAGTAAATCATATCTTTTTGTGATTTACCCATGTCATTGCATATAGCAGTAGTTTATTCACTTTCATTGCTTTAAAATGTTATATGAACATGCTATCATATATTTATCCATTTTATTATTTATGGACATTTGGGTTATCTTTAGTTGTCTTCATTTGTCTATTACAAATTGGGCTACTGTGAACATTCTGTGTGTCTTTTGTTGAATATATATGCATTTCAATGGGTCAATACCAAGGTATGGAATTGCTGAGTTGTAAGAGATATGTTCAACTTTAATAGATAGCTTACTAAACAGTTTTCCAAAATGCTTATAGTGCTGTGCACTTCCACCAGCAAGGTATGAGCATTCTGCTTGCTCCTTATCCTCAGCAGCACTTGGTATTATTGTTGGGTTTTTTTTCTTTCTTATCTGTTTAGTTAATTTTAGCCATTCAAGTGTGTAGTGGCATCTTACTGTTTAATTTGCGTTTCCTTAATGACAAGAGAGGTTGAGCACCTGTTCATATGCTTATTGGCCATTTAAATATCATCTTTTATGATTTACCTGTTCAAGTCTTTTGTCTGGTTTCTATTCTATTAATATGTCATTTTCTTACTGATAGAGGTTTTTTAAAAATATATTTTGGCATAAGTCCATTGCCAGATACATGTATTGCAAATACCTTCTACTTGGTGGCTAACCTTCCTACCCTTTGACCTAACGCCATTTTCTAATGATCAGAAGTTCTCACTTTAATGCAATACAATCCCCTAATCTTTGCTTTTTAATACTAGTCGTATATAGAACTATTTGCTTGCTCTGAGGTCTTGAAGGTATTCCCCTCTGTTATCGTCTAGTAGCTTTATTGTTTATGACTTTCACACTTAGGTCTGCTGTCTGCCTGGGCATGGTGTTCATGCATGTGCAGGAAGTGAGGTAGGGTCCAAGATGCATTTTTTCCCATACAGATATCCAGTTGGTAGAACATCGTTTGCTGAAAAGTCCATTTCTCCGCTGCTCTTTAGTATGTCCTGTGTCATAAATCGAGTAGTTGTGGATCTGTTTCTGGACTGTATTCAGTTCCACTGGTCTGTTTGGCTCCATTGCACCAATAGCACACTGTCTTAATTACTTTAGCTTTATAATCAATCTTGACTTCTACTGGTAAAAGCCTCCAGCTTTGTTCTTCAAGACTGTCTTGAATATCATTGGGCCTTTTATTTCCATATAAATTTTAAAGTCAGCTTATAAATTTCCACACAAAATAAAATATCTGTTGAGATTTTTTTTCTTTAATTCATACATATGACTACATTTAAATCTGCCAGCATTTTTTGTTGGGGTTGCATTGCATCTGTAAGTCACTTCGGGAAGAATTGACATATTTACATTAGAGTCTTACAAATTATGAACATACTGTGTCCTTCAATGAGGTAAAAATTTTATCCCTCTTTTTGTTAGATTCATTCCCGGATGTTGCTATTGTAGATGATATTGTTTATTAAATTTTCCAATTGGTTTATTAAATTTACAGTTGGTATATAGAAATACAGTTAATTTTGTATATTGTCCTTATATTCAACAACCTTGCTGAATTCAGTTATTAGATCTCTGCCCTTCAGATTCTTTTTTACTATGGAAGTAATACAAGTTTATTATTAAATACAAATACAAAAATGTAAAAAGAAAAAGGGAAAAATTTCCTCCCTCCCAAGCCCTACCATCCATGTGCACACATACCTGTATGGAAAATAAATAAGAATGGGATCACATTATGCTATCCTTGGGGCTGCTCAGAACCATGGACCATAACTACATTTGACATTCACTTTTGAGCCTGTATATAAAACCACCTTTTTAACCATGACATCCCAGTACCTGAAACATGCACTTCCCTGAATGCCAGGCATATGTACCTCTCAGGTTTGGCTGGTCTGTAGGATGGCTTACTTTGATGAGCCCCCAGGTCGTCCAAAGGGAATTCCATTATATCCTGCAGTCTGTATTTTTAATTTGGACCACCCTAAAATACTCCAAACATGGCAAGAAGTTCATTTAACTGTTTTCATGTGCTGTGTTGACAGAAACTTTTTTGTAATTGCTTTGTGACTTTTTTAGTTCACCTGATGTATTGGGGGACTTCTTCTGTGTCTGTACATGTAGATGCATCTCATTCTTTTTAACTCCTCTTGTGTTGTATTCAGGGATATGGAAATGCCATAGTTGATTTAACTGTCGTTCTGTTTGTGGACCTTTACTTGGTTTTTATTTTTCTAACCAGTGCTATGGTGAACAGTCATTTCTGTCTATATTAGTATACTTGATTGGCATATATTTTAAATAAATTCCTAGAAATATGATTGCTGGGTCAAAGGATATACACATTTCAAAAAATTTTTAAAAAGCCATTTAATTTTTAAAACATTTTTTAAAGTTTAGTATAAATTACAATTCATATAGATATTGTTAACCTTCACAGTTTAACAGAATGTTGCAGATGTCTTTTTTCCCTAGCATAGTTTTTGACTAGAAAGTAAATTATACACTTCTAGAATGTTAGGGCAGAAAGGGACCTTAGTTCCTCTTGTCTGACCTCGTTGGTTTTTTTTTTCTATTGAGCTATAATTCATATTCAGCATAAAATTTATCATTTTAAAGTATTTATTTCAGTGTTTTTTAGTATATTCACTTTGTTGTACAACCATTACCACTATCTAATTCCAGAACATTTTGATCACCCCAAAAAGAAGCCCTGTACCTGTTAACAGTCAATCTCAATTCCTCCTTCCTCCCCATCTCCTGACAACTACTTTCTTTCCCTATGAATTTGCTTTGTGGGCATTTCAAATAAATGGTGTCACAATATGTGGCTTTTTGTGACTTGCTTTTTTTTGAAATTGGATCTCCTTCTGTTGCCTTGTGCTAGAGTACAATAGTGTCTTCATAGCTCACTGCGACCTCAAACTTGTGGATTCAAGCAACCCTTCTGCGTCAGCCTCCTGAGTAGCTGGGACTACAGGCACACACCACCACTCCTGGCTAATTTTTCTATTTTTTTGTAGAGACGGATCTCACTCTTGTTCAGGCTGGTCTCGAACTCCTGACCTCAGGTAATCCTCCCACCATGGCCTCCCAAAGTGCTAGGATTATAGGTGTGAGCCACTGTGACCAACCTCTTTCTTTTACTTAGTATGTTTTCAAGGTCCATCCATGTTGTGTCATGTAATAGCACTTCATTCCATTTTCTGGCTGAAGAATATTCCATTGTATTAATATGCCACATTTTGTTTCTCCATTTGTCAGTTGATAAATTGATAATTTGGGTTGTTTTCCACTTTTGGGATATTACAAATAAGCCTACAGTGAACATCTGGGTACCAGTTTTTATGTGAACATGTGTTTTCAGTTCTCTTGGGTATGTAGCTAGGATTGGAATTGCTGAGTCATATAGTAATTCTATGTTTAACTCTTTTGAGGAACTTTCAAACTGTTTTCCAAAGCAGCTGTGCCATTTTACATTCCCACCAGCAATTAATGAGGGTTCCAATTTCTCCACATTCTCACCACTTATTTTTTGTTCTTTTTTTAAATAGCCATCTCAGCAAATGTGAAATGGTATCTCATTTTGATTTTTATTTGCATGTCCTTAGTGACGAATGATATGGAGCATGTTTTCACATGCTTATTAGCCATTTGTAATGCCTTCTTTAGAGAAATGTCTATGTAAGCTCTTTGCCCATTTGTTAATTGTCTTGTATTTTTGTTGATGAGTTGAAAGAGTTCTTTATGTATTCTGGCTGTTAGACCTGTATTGCATATATGATTTGTAAATATTTTCTCCCATTCTGTAAGAATTTTGAAGTCCAATTCATCTGTTTATTTTGTTGCTTGTGCTTTTGGTATCATATCTAAGAAACTGTTGCCTTATCCAAGACCATGCAAATGTATATATAGCTGTGTTTCCATTTAAGAGTTTTATTGGTTTATCTCTTACATTTAGATCTTTGATATATTTTGAGTTGATTTTTGTGTATGGTTTAAGGTAGGGATCTAAATTCATTTTTTTATATATAAATATGCAGTTATCTCAGCACCATTGTTGACCAGACTACCTTTTCCCCATTGAATGTTCTTAATGCCCTTGTCAAAAATCAGGTATAGATGTGTAGGTTTTATTTTTGGCCTCTCATTTCTGTTCCGTTAATGAATATGTCTGTCTTTATGTCAGTGTCATCCTATCTTAATTTTTATAGATTTATAGAAAGTTTTAAAATCTGAAGTGTGAGTCCTCCAGCTTTGTTCTTTTCTAAGATTACTTTGGCTCTTTGGGGTCCCTTGCATTCCCACATGAATTTTAAGATCATCTTGTTTCTGGAAAACTGGTAGTTGAAATTTTATTAAAGATTGCATTGAATATGTAGATCAATTTGAGGAGTGTTGTCATTTTAACAGTATTAAATTTTTCAATCCATGATGTTTTTACATGTACAGGCATACCTCAGAGATATTGCGGGTTCAATTTCAGACCACTACAATACAGCAAACAGCACAAGAAAGCAAATCACATGACTGAGCAGTAGGTCTCAACAGTGGGCTTAAAAATATTCAGTAAACCATGCTGTAAACAGATGTGCTGTCATCCGGGCTTTGTTGTTCCATTTATAGAGCAGAGTATTTTTAGCATAATTCTTAAGGGCCCTAGGATTTTTAGAACAGTAAATGGGCACTGGCTTCAACTTTGTCAGTCACCAGCTGCGTTAGCCCCTGTCAAGAAAGTCAGTCAGTTCTTTGAAGATTTGAAGCCAGATATTGACTCCTCTTTCACTGTAAAAGTCCTCCATCACATCCTCTTCCGGATAAAAGGCTGTTTCATCTACATTGGAAATCTGTTATTTAGTGTAGCCACCTTCATTAATGACCTTTGCTAAATCTTCTGGAGAACTTGCTGCGGCTTCTACATCAGCGCTTGCTGCTTCACCTTGCTCTTTTATGTTACGAAGACTTTTTGCCAACCTCATGAATCAACCTCTGCTAGCTTCTATCTTTTCTTCTGCAGCTTCCTCACCTCTCTCAACCTTCATATTATAGAATCGAAGAGAGTTAGGGCCTTGATCTGGATTAGGCTTTGGCTTAAGAGAATGTTTTGGCTGGTTTGATCTTCCATGCAGACCATTAAAATTTTCTCCCTATCAGCTATAAGGTGGTTTCGCTTTCCTATCATTCTTGTGTTTATTGGAGTAGCACTTTCAATTTCCTTCAAAGACTTTTCTTTGCATTCACAACTTGACTGACTGGTGCAAGAGGCCCAGCTCTTGGCCTCTGTCAGTTTTGACATGTCTTCCTAACTAAGCTCAATCATTTCTAGCTTTTGATTTAAAGTGACAGATGTGCAGCTCTTCCTTTCACTTAAACACTTAGAGGCCATTGTTGGGTTATTAATTGGCCTAATTTCAGTATTCTTGTGCGTAAGAGAATAGGGAAGCCCAAGGAGAGGGAGAGAGATTAGGGAATGGCTGGTGGGTGAAGCAGTCAGAGTACACACATTTACTGATAAAGTTATGGGCACAGTCTGTGGTGCCACAAAACAATTAAATAGTAACATCGGAGATCACTTACCACAGATCATAATAATGGATATAACAATGAGGAAGTTTGAAATATTATGAGAATTACCAGAATGTAACACAGAAACACAAAGTGAACACATGCTCTTGGAAAAGTGACACTGTTAGACTTGGTCAAAGCAGGAATGACACAAACCTTAAATTTGTAAAAAGAACATAATATGTTTGAATTACAACTAAGCAAAGTACAATAAAATGAGTGTGCCAGTATAGATCTTCTTTAATTTCTTTCAGTGATGTGTTACAGTTTTCAGTGTACAAGTTTTATACTTCTTTGACTAATTTATCCCTGAGTATTTTTTTTTGATGCTACTGTAAATGGGACTTTTTTCTTAATTTCATTTTCAGTTTGTTCATTGCTAGCGTATGTAACTGCAGTTGATTTTTGTATTGAGCTTATATCCTTCAGCTTTGCAGATGTCATTTACTAGCTCTAATAATTTTTTTGTTGATTCTTAAGGGTTTTCTCTACATAACATCATGTCATCTGCAAATAAAGGTAGTTTTACTTCTTCTTCTCCAGTCTAAAAGTCTTTTATTTCTTTTCCTGCCTAATTGCCCTGGCTAGAACCTCTAGCACCTTGTTGAATGTGCATGGCAAGAGTAGACATCCCTGTCTTGGTCCTGATTGGAGGCAGAAAGCATCCAGTCTTCTATCATTGAGTACATTGGCTGTAGGTTTTTCATGCTCATCTCCTCTGTGTTTGGATGGTGACGTGTCCTTCTAGTCCTGGTCTGTTGAATGTTTTTATCATGAAAGGGTGTCAGAGTTTGTCATTTGCTTTTCTGTCCCCTTGATTTTGTAGGTGAGGTAGCAGGTCATATTTCCCTGTCCTTGGATGGTTGTATATATGTGTCTTACTTTTCACCCTGAGTTCCAGTCTTGACCGTGCCCACTCTGGTGGTCCCACTGTGTATGTGGCACCGTGGTTGAGGTGCAGCTTGTGGTAGACATCCGGGGAAGTGTCATCTCTTGCCTTTCCTCCCTCTCCCCATTCGCCTTGCAGTGCTGGCCTTCTACGGAGATGAGGCTGGGGAGTGTGGGCCGTGACCTTCCTGGTCATCTGCTGAGAAAACAGGAAGTATCAATATTGTCTGCTTTCTTTAAAGATGCTCTTGCCATTGTACTCCTGTTCTTGGCACACATGCGTCAACAGGCAGCTGCTCTCATAACCGCCCTGCCTCTGTTGTACACATACAAAGACACAACTTTGTGGGGCCTCGCATGGGTACAAAAGAGCTGTCAATGCCAGTTAGTCTCCAAGTGCCCTCCTGGTGCCTGTTGCACCAGCCTGTCTGCCCCTGCCCTGCTCCATCTTTGGGGATATACACATTTGGCTCTCCTGGAACTGACCCATAGTTCTCCCCAAGTACAGCTGCCTCTCCTCATGCTCTTTATAGAATAGTATTTGGGAAAGTGAGGGGTCCTGCCTCCTGTTAGCAACAGCCTGAGTGAACCCTCTGATGGACCCGACTGGGGCAGGGAGAGGACTCCCCAGCCTCTCAGTAGCTATAATTCTGGTCAAATAAATGTATTTCTGGTATTTAGCTTTGTAAAAGCTGATCGTAGGGGGCCATCAGGTTACCGAGCAATCACCTAAACAGCACGTCCTGTAACATGCCTCAGTACAGAAACTCCACTGCACGGAAATCCCAACCCCCAAAGTGACAGTGTTCAGAGGAGAAGTGATTAGGTCATGGGGCATGGCCCTCTCGAGTGGGATTAGTGCCCTTATAAAAAGAGACCGTCCTCTTCAGAATGGTAAATGAGCATTGGAAAAACAAAAAAGAAAAAGAGACCTCCCCTCACCCTTCCCACCATGTGAAGACACGTGGAGAAGGCACTGTCCATGAGCCAGAAAGGGGGGCCCTCACCTGATACCAGGTCTGCCTTGATCTTGGAATTCCCAAGCCTTCAGAACTGTGAGAAATACATTTCTATTGTTTATAAGCTACATGGTTTATGGTATTTTGCGATGGCAGCTCAAATTGACTGAGTCCTGTGATCAAAGCCTGCCAAACAGCTTTCTTGCTCACTCAGACTGAAAGCTGCCTCTCTGCCTGGAACACGTGATCCACCCTCTGCTCCCTTCCTCACCACCCACCTCTCGCTGAGGCTTTCCCTCACCGCCTTACTTAAAATCCGAAATGCCCCTACCCCGCTCTACTCCAGGCCCTCCTTGCCTGCTTTTCTGTCCTCCAGAGCACAGATCCCCCTTGAGAATGAAGACTCCATGGAGGGCAGAGACCATATTTTATTCAAGACTCTCTTCCTGGTGCCTGGCTTGTAGTAAGCACTCGATGTATAACCGCCAGATGAATGAATGAATCTTGTCTGTATGTACAAATGAGCAACGCTGAGGCTAAGAGAGGATGAGAATGTGCCCCACAGCACACGAGCAGTCAGTGACGGAATAGACACTGGACACCCCATCCCCGAAGCTTCCCTCTGCCGCTGGGTGTCTCGGACCTCCTGTGTGAAACTCCTCCGCGGGAAAGATCTTGATTCTTAGTCTTTGCATCCTCTCCTTGGCGCCCGCCAGAAAGTCACAGCTGTTCTGCAAGGAGGAAGTTATTGACTGTGTGTGGTAATTGTCATCTGTTAATAATGTGAGGTGGCCTGAGGTGAATGAAGGATGCCTCTGAGGAGCATTCTTTGACCCCTTTGAAACTCTTTGTTTCTAGTTTTTTACTATATACTCAGATAATTAATTCTTTACTGTGACCCCAAAACAATTTATTTTTTTCTTCTCCTTCCTTTGGTCTATTCAGGAATTTAATTCAAGTCCTGGGAAAATTTCTTTTTTTTTTTTTTTTTTTTTGAGACAGACAGGGTCTCACTTTGTTGCCTGGGCATGAGTACAGTGGCATCGTCATAGCTCACTGCAACTTCTTGGGCTCAAATGATCCTCTTGCCTCAAGCCTCCCGAGTAGCTGGGACTACAGGTGCGCACCACCACACCTGGCTAATTTTTCTATATTTTTGTAGAAACAGGATCTCGATATGTTGCCCAGGCTGGTCTCCATCTCCTGGCCTCAAGCAATCCTCCCACCTCAGCCTCCCAGAGTGCTAGGATTACAGGCATGAGCCACCGTGCCCGGCCAAGAAGAACTATTTTAGGAAGTAAAAATCTCAGTGAAATTCTTATTGGTATATAAGTAAAAAAATCTGAGATCAGCTTGTCCTGTAGAGGTGGACCTGTCTGTTTTCTTCCTCTGAGATCATCAGAAATGGCCTTTGTAGAAGCAGGAGGTCCTAAAAGGGAAGTTGTCAAGTTTTCTTCCTGCCATCAGTTTGTTCTCTTTTTCTTTGCAGGTTGTGTCAACGCTGCTCATAAACTTAATCCCCGAAGACCACATCCCATTGAACTTATCTGGAAAGGCGAAAATCAGCGGGAAAGCCTGGGTAAAGGAAACTCCTCGACCTGTTCCCGGCTTTAACCCTGACTCAATGTGCGAGTCCCAGGTATGCCTGCCCAGCTGTATGGGTTGGAGAGTTCTAGTCCCCGGGTTAGACAAATTGATTTAAAACAGAGACAGAGAAATGGAGGCACACTCCCAGAAGCAGGTGCTGTGCCTCAGAAGAGGAGGTGTCTTGCCCAAATTAGCGTCAGCTTTTGGTTTTAGAAAGGGTTGGGGTCAATCTCTATAGCATTTGACCCTCAGTGTAAAACTCACAACTGATTTGGGAAGTGTTCTCCAGCAGAAGGCTGGAGTTGATTCTGCAAAGGTTGGAAATACAGAGCTCATGTTTTCCCTCAAGACCGCTAAATGGCTCGAGATCATCAAATTGCTATGAGGTTCCACACCTCCACCTCTGAGCCTTAAGAGGGTAGGCCCAGGGCAGTGAACCCCAGCGGTGTGTGGCTGCGTAACAGTCCACACCAAAGGTTTCCAAGGCCTCTGCGAGTTCCCGGTGAGGGAATAGCCCCCGGTCCCCAGCTCACACCAATGCTTTGTAACAGGGTCTAACAGATCAAAGCTGCCACTTTTCTTTCCCTTAATGCGTGCTACATTATGCAACTAGAAATCCTTTTAATTAGTTTCTAATGCTTTAACCCAACTTTGTGGAAGTACAAATTCAGGCCTTAGGGGATGTTAGAAAGGTTTTGTTGTTCTTACTCCCAGTATGCAAGGGAGGGAATACCTAGGCCAAGGTCATGGTTACAAACTTGAAGCTCTAGGTGTTCTCATTTCCAGTCACAAGGGTACTTGACCTTGAGTCATTGTGGGTGCGTGTCGGGAGAAGGGGGACATACAAACACACCGAAGAGCGTGTGTGTTGTATAGTGAGCTGTCTCTGAAAAAGAAATTAACTGTATGTGCTCACCTCCTTTATTTAGAAATATACATATATAATGTTAGTTTCCTGTATGCCCTGCTTCTTCCCATGAAGGATTGGAGACAGTCACAGCAGAGGGACATGCACAATGTGGGTAACACACATGGAGTAGGGGAGGGCACCGGCTTCCACAGGAGGCATCACTTGCCACCTGGCTTCAGTGGCCTTTCCCTCCGCAGGTAATCATCAGGGAAGGGGAGCTGCTCTGCGGGGTGCTGGACAAGGCGCACTATGGGAGCTCCGCCTACGGCCTAGTCCACTGCTGCTATGAGATCTATGGTGGTGAGACCAGCGGCAGGGTTCTCACCTGCCTGGCCCGCCTCTTCACCGCCTACCTGCAGCTCTACAGAGGCTTCACCTTGGGTGAGTGGTGGGCTCTCCTGAAGCAGAGACCTGGCCCCTTCTCTTGTAGTCAGCATGGCTGCCAGGCTGTTCCCCCAGCTCTACAGTCCTCCGGGGGAGCAGCCAGGCTCCTTCTACAAAGGCATCCTCACTTGGCTGCCCCGGCCCCGCAGCCAGTGTTTCCTCCCCCTCCGCAGTGCAGAGTGACCCCTGCTGTCCCCATTTCCATTCTGTTCCTTTACAGTTTTCTGTCCCTTAGGATGATTTCTCATACACACCCCCATTCTCTCCAGCAAGTGCTCTTCCAGAATTCTCTGGGCCCTCCCTGCTCCACAAAGGGTCTTCCTTCCTGTTTGTTAGAACTGTCTGCACCTTCCCAACACAGTAGAGCACATCAGTGCTCTGGGAAACATCGTGCTGGGGCAAACCTGTCAGGGTGGTCCTAAGACAGGAAGAGGAGCTGCCTGGTTTGCACCTTGGAAATGAGAGCACACTGTTTTAGGAAAGTGGCTTTGATAAAGAAAACACGTGTGCTGTTTCTCTCCGTGTGCTGGGTGGGCTTGACATCAGAAGAACTACGCAAGGGTCCAGCCTCGGGCTGAGCTGATCGAGAATGCTGCACCTCTGTGTACGCAGAGCCATGTCCAAGCCCTTCTGCGCTGTTGCTGTGAGGGTGAAGCGAGACGCTGCGTGTCGAGCACGCACCACCGTGTGCACAGGGATTGTCTAGTTCATGATACTACTGCTGGTGGAAGTAAGGGCTTTCTGCTTCATGGACTTGCATGCAGACATGGTGGGAACCCCGAGCTTGGGGCTGTGGGCCCACCGCAGTCACGGTTTGCTTATTGGCCCCAGTGCTGGGACCTGTGTTACACATTTCATTTTTTTTACTTGTATGATATATTTAATTGTGGAAAAGTTAAAAAAAATAAAGTAAAAAAAAATACAGACATGAAGATAACTTACAATCACCCAGCATCCAGTTGCCAGACAATAACCACTAATATCAACTTCATGTTTTTCTTTCTGGACTTTTCTGGTGCAAATACATTTGAAAAAAATGGGATCCTATACTACAAACTGTTTTATAGTCTACTTCTCCACCTGCCTACCGAATTTCTAAATGTTTTCTAAATGCCCTTTGGGGTCAATTGATATGAATCTATATCTTCATGTCTAGTGGCTACAGATTATTCCATTTGTGTAGATGTATCAGTTTATTAAACAGTTCCTATAATTAAACATTTAGGTTGTTTCCAGGTTTTCGCATTATTGCTGGGATAAGCACCCTTGAACAAACATCTTGGCTTATATATGTCCAATTATTTTATCAGGATAAGGATTATAAGTTATTAGTCTATTTGGGACCTGAATCTTGCCTTCCCCTATCCTGATTCCTCTAATGGGCCTGAACCACTGATGGAGGCATCTGTTTCCAGGATCACCCACTTCCGGTTGGGAACCAGACTAGGGTCCCTTCCAGGGTAACTGAAGAAAGCGAAGCATGGTGACTAAGAACCTCACACTTGTAAGATGTAGATTTCAATTTCAGATGGTGACCTAGAATAAACATAAGGATTTCTGCTAACTAGGAAAAGTTCCTGATGCTTTAAAAATGAAACAGAGGAAGATCCCACACCTAGCTCATGATGAGGACCAAACTTAACAAACAAGCCACGCTTGCAGCTCTGCCTAGCACGTGGTACAAAGAGCATGGCCTCCTGAGTGCCAAGACAGTCCAGAGGCAACGAGGGAAGCAACGCCAGGCAGGGAGTAGGGCTCCGAGGGAGGGCAGGCTAGAGAGGTTGACCTAACTCTAGCCCTTCTCAGCCAGACGGGTCAGTGAAGGGGACAGCAAGAGGGCCTGGCACTGACCCCACAGACAGGCCCACTTTGCAGCTTGCTCACAAAGGGAGTATTTCTTTCCTTTTTCACTCGAGTGTGTTCTTGAGAAGCCTTCAGGTTTCCAGGACATCATATTGGGAATTCCAGATATTTTAGCCTCAGTTTTTGAACAATACAACCATTGTTTTTCCTCTCACTCAGCTCTCGGCTAAGGGCTTTTGAGTCCAGATATAGGAATAAACTAGTTGCTTGAGAGTTGAAAGTGGAAAGATGTGCTAATGCCCAAGGCAAGGAAGTCTTCAATTCTTTGAGCCAAAAGGATGGGCTTAACTGAAGTGACCCAGGCTTTCACCCTCCCGAGGCAGTGCTGAGGAGCCTGCAGGGGTGGTCCCTGTGGCCCAGGCTCGAGCGTGTCTGTGTGTGTGCCTGCACTCTCACAGCTATGTAGGGTGGACCCTGGGATGTGTGGCTTCTGGGAGCCCAAACTGGGATGTTCTCTCTCTCCCCACCTTCTTTCCCTAAACTGAGCTTTTCATCCAAAACCTCTTCTTCACTTCCAGCCCCTCATCCAACACATATTTATCGAGTGAAGACAGTATAGTTGGTGGCTAAGAGCACAAGTTTGTGACTCAGGCCTAGGTTTACTTTCTACCTCTGTAACCATGGGTGAGTAGCTCAACTTTGAGCCTTAGTTTTTTCATTTGTAAAATGAGAATTATATGGTTTGGGCTCTGGTAATCACTTTGGAGATAATAGCAATCTATTAATAATGATGTTAATATCATCATCATCACTCAGGTGCTTTAGAGGTCGAGCTCTGCGTCCTGACCTCGTCAAGTTTACGATTTGGTAAGAAGTCAGGCCCGGTCCCCTCGAATTTGTCTGTTTCACTTCACAGGCGTGGAGGACATTTTGGTGAAGCCAAAGGCAGACGCCAAGAGACAGGAGATCATTGAAGAATCCACCCACTGCGGGTCCCGGGTAAGGCGGGACTGCAAGGCCACAGCCTGCCCTAGAAGGGTCAGGTGTCCGCCAGATCAAAACCTATACCTGCCTCATTTGGCCACAGCCTCTGATGTGTTCCTTTTCTCATTCTAGGCTGTCAGGGCTGCGTTAAACCTGCCAGAAGCCACATCATGTGATGAGGTCCGAGAGAAATGGCAGGATGCCCATTTGGGCAAAGACCAGAGGGATTTTAACGTGATTGATCTGAAGTTCAAAGAGGAAGTGAACCATTACAGCAATGAGATTAACAAGGTTAGCCCAGCACTGCCTGCACTTATCCCCACTGTTTTGAATGCTGATTTTTTAAAAAATTACATTTCGATTCGCACCTGGGACTCTTCGGAGCAGTTTGGCTGTTTGATAGCTGCCTAGGTGCAATGCAAGATGGGAAAGGTGGAGTCTATCATTTTGAAGAGCCCAGGGCTTTGTGTCCTCACCTAATTAGGGTCTGGGCAGGCCTTGGATTAATGCTAAGAGAGAACACTTTGTGCTGTTTTTCTTTTTAAATGATTTTACTTTGGGGTGACTGCATTAAAGGAGGCTGAAGAAATCTTTCCTATGGGGCCACTGCAGGTGAATGGGCAGGATGAAAAGCCAAAGTCCCACTGCTGCTTGTGCAGCGGAGCCAGGAGTGAAGGCCTGGGCTGAAGTCTCGCCTCTGCCCTCTACTTGCTCCCCACATGGGGCTCAGGCGACATAATGGTAAATGTGACATGATGTGGACATTGGTGATCATTGCCAGCTGTGTGGGGACCCAGGCCAGGCTCTGCTGGCAAATTAACAAGGGCATTACCTTAAAGTTTATCCTTCTCAAGCTCCTTTTTAGAATCACAAATTAGATCTGCTGGCCTCTGTGCTCCTCCTTTTCCTTCTCCCTTTTTGCTGCGCTTTGGCCAGTGAATGGAATCTCAGGGTTCCCTGGCAAAGGATGTTGAGAGAGCAAGCGGGGAGAGGGGAACCTGTGTGACTTCTTTGTAGGTGTTCTAGCAAAAGGAGCAATGCCAAATGAGGATTTCCCTTACTAGATGGGCTTTGGTGCTTACCACTGGATAAATAGTCCAGCTTTATTGCTTCTGCATCCTGGTTTTACCTCCTGAACCTGGGATTTTAAAAGGGGGTAAAGTCACTAACCACTGTGTTGATTTAATCTGCAGGCATGCATGCCTTTTGGGCTGCACAGACAGTTCCCAGAGAACAACCTGCAGATGATGGTGCAGTCGGGAGCCAAAGGTTCAACCGTGAACACGATGCAGGTGTGAGCAAAGGGGTGGGTGATGACAGGAGGTGGTTTTCAGGTTTGTTTCTGATTTTAAAAGAATCCACAATCCATATAAAATGTGGCAAGTACTGAAAAGGAGAAAAGCATATAGAACTCACTACAGGAGCTAACCACTGTTAACATGTCAATGTTTTTGGCAGATGTAGATATAAATATGCAGATATGATATGTGTAACGTAGATATATAATAAGTTTACATATTATCATGTTACATATATTCATGTTACACACATACTGCGTGTATAATCTTAGTTGAGATGCTGCAATTTTACATGATCTGCTTTTTTCATACCATTACATTTTAAGTGCTGTCCAAGAGGTTTCATAACCTTTAACTTGAGGCCCATTATCCGCTTAGATTATCATAGTGCTATCATGGCATTTGCACGGTCTTAACACAAATCTTAGACAAGATTTTTGTTTTAAATTTTGATGACCTAGAGAGGGTCTGAAGGACCACCTGTTGTGTGGTGAGGGTGGAGCGGTAGAGAGGGGCTTGAAAGGCTAAAAGCCAAGAGGAAACCCCCCGACTAAATAGTGTAATCCAGACACACTGCTCTTCCACCCAAGAGTATTAGTAGACGGCTCTCTAAGCAAATAGCTCAATAGCTTAATTTCGCTTTGGCTCTAGATTGTGAGGGTCACAATAAACTGCTGTTTCTTGCGGGCCTCCATTTTGCCAGAAGGACCCCCAAGTCCTTTCTAGGTGTAACGTGGTGATTCTGAGACACGGCTCCTTTTACAAATGTCACCCATTTTCAAATGTGAAAATCCAGGTCAGTCAACAAAAGGAAAATACAGTTATTTTTTCTTGAAATGAAATTGTCTCTGGTTCATTTAAAAATGTAGGTTGGCCTTTATGAACTAGGTCTCTGTGCAGCTTTTCCCAAAAGGCAGATGATCCCTTCCCTGCTAGGACGAAGCATTGTTTAACACACATGTGGATCTTCAGTTTCCTTTGGATTTCTTCTCCCCTAGATCTCATGTCTGCTGGGCCAGATTGAATTGGAAGGTCGGAGACCCCCGCTCATGGCATCTGGCAAGTCCCTGCCCTGCTTTGAGCCTTATGAATTCACCCCAAGGGCTGGCGGCTTTGTCACTGGCAGATTCCTCACTGGCATCAAGCCTCCTGTATGTACTTTGGTTTTTCCATTTGGCTTTTCCCCTCATTCCTAGGCTCAGTGATAGGTCACCCGTGGCCCCCACCAATAACTTTGAGCAAGAATGCTCAAGTGATAAATGCCATTTGCTGTTTTCCCACTAGGCCTCAGAGCCCATGTCACGTTCACTGTTTTAACGCTGAGCATAACACACGCTGGCACATAATGAGTGCTTGTAAATGTTTGCAGATAGATGAAAAGATGAACAGAACCGATCCCAGCTCCACCTTTTTCAGCTGTCTGACCTCTAACCCAGTCCTTACCTACACTGGAAGGCAGCTGGGAAGGGGGTACCACCCACCCCAGTGCTCTCATTGCCAACAAGAGCATGACAGAGATTTATTTCCTTTACAGTGGGAAAATTGACTAGCTCTAGCAAATACCTAGTTTTGCTTCGTCAACAGCAGAATTCTCCCCTAAGAGAAGGATTTCTCCTCACACTTGTCAGAAATGGCTATATCAGTGCTTTTTGTTTCTTGGTCTAGCACATCTCTGAAAGGACGACCTCTGTGATCAGACATTGAAGTAAAGACTGTGCAGGGGACCGACCCTTTGTTCCAAGGCCACCAACTGCTCCAAGGGCTCCTCCCCTGGCCCCACAGAGACTCCCCAATGGTCATCCATGGCCTCTGGCAGGGATGGTACAGGGTTCATGTAGACCAGATTTCTTCAAATTCTGGTTGTAATCCCTTAGCATGGATCATGAAATCATTGTAGTGGGTAGACACAAGCATTTCTTTATGTACTGAAACAGAATAGAGCAGTAAAGAAAATATCAGAGGTTATCCCCATGGTAAGGGATGGGGTAGTGTCATAAGGTTTTAGGTGGAGTTAGCTGTCTTTATATGCATGTGTGTGCATATATATATATAGAAGTCTGTGTTTGCTGATTACTGTTGTATTTACAATGCAGTATTTCTTACTGTGGGTTATAGTTTAAAAAGTTTGAAAAATACCCCGTACTCCTATTGCCATTGTTGGGAGCAGAATTCAGACATGTGGGCTGAACCGATGAACAGTGGTGAGGTACCAGTGCCATTTTTTTCTTTCTTTCTTTTCGGAGACAGAGTCTTTCTCTGTTGCCTGGGCTAGAGTGCTGTGACATCAGTCTAGCTTACAGCAACCTCAAACTCCTGGGCTCAGGCACTCCTCCTGCATCAGCCTCCTGAGTAGCTGGGACTACAGGCATGTGCCACAACACCTGACTAATTTTTTCTATTTTTAGTAGAGACAGAGGTCTCACTCTTGCTCAGGCTGGTCTTGAACTCCTGAGCTCAAGGGATCCTCCCGCCTCAGCCTCCCAGAATGCTAGGATTACAGGCATGAGCCACTGTGCCCAGCCCCAGTGCCATTTCTGTTTAGAAAATGGGGCATGCGGTGTAATACTGTAAATGGAAGCTGTTATTTCTGACCCACTTGACCCTCCACTCTCAGGCAAGGTAAGACAAGAGAACCAGAGAGGGGGCCAAAGACACTGGGGGCCATTGGAACCACCAAAGCCAAGGTCCTAGGGAAGGGAATGGCCCATCTTGTCAGGACAGGCTGCTGGAGGTGTTGTCCTAAGCCCTTGAGCAAGCACACCACCCTCACTGCCCCCTTTGGCACCTGGGTCCTTCTTTCCACAGGAGTTCTTCTTTCACTGCATGGCGGGGCGAGAGGGCCTCGTCGACACCGCCGTGAAAACCAGCCGCTCTGGCTATCTCCAAAGGTAAAAGCACCTGCTATGCCCCCTTTAGATGGGAGTCAGTGTCCCAGGGCCCTTCACCTCTGTTGTCTTCCACATTGTCATTGATAGTTCACTTAGGATTCCTTGGATGAAAAGCTTTTTAAACATTTCCATGGATGTCCTGAGACAGAAAACAATAGATAGATATTCTTCCCTTTCTATAGGATTGGTAGGGCCTGAGCTCAGAGGTTCATTACAAAGGGCCCCTGCGTTCTGAGGGTCTGCTGTTCCGTGGGGGAAGCTATGGGTGCAGGAAAAGATCTCGGGCAGTGGTCAGCATGTCCTGCCCCCTGAGAGGCTCAGCTTCTTGAGGCAGTGGTGACTAACACTGAGCTCTGTCCTCACAGCTCATGGGGAAGAGGGGACAGGGACATAGACTCCCAGGAAACTCCCTCTTAGTTTGGCAGAGAAACTGAGGCAGAATGGCCGGAGGGATAAGCAGATGGTCAGAGGGGCTAGTACCAGGGCAGAGAGCAGGAGAGGTTGAGGGAGGCAGCCCACCACAGGGAGGACTGAGGAAAAAGGCCACCAGGTGAGGGATGTCACATCAGTATTTAGTTCCTAATACCCTTAGTGTCCTTGGCAGTCACTGGACTAACCGAGTCTGAGAATCCTCGACTTGTTCCCCTGCGTCCCCGATAGTTTTAAATGCCAATGTTTATAAATGGCATTTCTAAATGCCAAGGGACCAGGATCCCAAGGGGCTCTGCGTGCAGGAGCGTGAAGGGGCAGGCAGTAGTCCCAGCAGCTGGGCTAGATGGGAGCCCAGGTCCAGCTCTGGGCTAGAGAGGCAGCCAAGCCTCTCAGTGACACAGTTGAAGCCTCCTCCTCCTGGAGAACCATCAGGAAGTGCAGCCCCTGGCTGGGAGGGTGTTGGAGCCAGCCTGTCCCGGAGTCTTGATTGGCTGTAGAACAGCACCCCCTCTTCTCCCCACCCCCCCACCGCCCTCATCAGAGGCTGCCCTGGGAGGAGTGGGCCTGGAGGGGCTGAGCTAACGGCCTCCTTGCAGATGCATCATCAAGCACCTGGAGGGGCTGGTCGTGCAGTATGACCTGACCGTGCGGGACAGCGACGGCAGCGTGGTGCAGTTCCTATATGGGGAGGATGGCCTGGACATCCCCAAGACACAGTTCCTGCAGCCTAAGCAGTTCCCCTTCCTGGCCAGCAACTACGAGGTAGGGTGTCAGAGCCGTGGAGCCTGGGGGCTATGAGGTGGGCCTCCCACCCTGGGATTAGAGAACCCAAGCACCCTGAGCTTGGCGGCCCAGTCCACGTGGCTATTGGAAAATAGAGTGGGAAGGGTTTACAAGGCACCAACCAATGCCCTGACACACTTGACGGTGCCAAAGCCCCTCTGTGGACCTCACGTGAGATGGCTGGGGGGCACGCGCGCCTCTGGAGTAGCAGCTACTGCTCGAGGGCCTATACCATGTGCTGGGCCCTGAACTGGAGCACGCTGCGAATGCTGTGGTTTTCCCTTCACGGCAGTGCGGGGGAGCAGGCGTTCCTCTCCCTGGGTTTCAGCTGAGGCAGCTGAGTAGCAGAGCTTAAGTAACTAGCCCGGGAGTGGCAGAGCCAAGGTTTGGACTCAGGCCCGTCTGACACAAGCTTGTGATTCTCATGTCATACCTTACCGCCAGGACATGACCATCAGTGTTGATTGAGCAGGCACCCCATTTTGCACATTGGGCAACTGAAACCGATGTGACCTGTCCAAAGTCATTGAGCTGATGGCAGAACTGAGGGCCACACTTCCAAGTGCTGGATCCTTTCCATCCTGGTGCCTGTCCCAGAGCTTTGGCCTTCACTCTTCCCCTCTTCCTTTCTTCCCTGATACTCCCTCATGTTCCGAGACGGGCTCTGAGTGTGCCAGTCCCTTCCTGTGACCCCCTCAGCTCCTGAGACCATTGGCTTCCAAGTCTGGTTTGCACAAGTAATGCCCCGATTAGCAGTGGGTGCTCAGCCCTGTCGTGAGGGCTCTGTGCAGGCCACCTGGATCCCGTGAATTTGTGCAACATGGCTCTTCTGTCCTGCTCCCCATCTCATTCATCTGCCTGTGTGGTTGGTTGGTTTGTTTAGGTGATCATGAAATCGAAGCATCTCCACGAAGTTTTATCCAGAGCAGATCCCCAAAAAGCTCTCCGCCACATCAGAGCCATCAAAAAATGGCAGAGCAAGCATTCCAGCACCCTGCTCAGAAAAGGTGCCTTCTTGAGTTATTCCCAGAAGATGCAGGCAGCTGTGGAAGCCCTAAACCTTGAGGGCGAGAACCAGAACGGCCGCAGCCCCAGGACTCAGCAGGTGACTCAGGGAGGCTGTGTCCCCAGTACCCGGCACAGCTAGGCCCAGTCAGTGGGTGAGGGTTGAAGAGTTGTTTTCCTAATTGAGGTATAATAATGAAATCCAGCTCTGTTCACCTTCGGTCAGGACAGAAGTGGCACTCAGATGGGAATGCAAGGAGGGGAATCTTTACAAGGATGTGGGGAGGATATGGGAACTAACTGGGGCTAATGACTTTGGGGTTCCTCACCACCCCAGGTGTGAAGGAACAGGCGAGAGTCACCAGAAGTGGAGAGGGTGGCTATGGGCAGAGGCCACTGGACAGGAGCCCTGGATGGAGATCCGTGGGAGAGGGGAGATAAACGCCCAGCTTCACCCTCCTCCCGCCGTCTCCTCTGCTGCTGGTACCGTTGGCCGGGCATAGCTGGGAGCCAGAAGCAGGGAGCTCTTTGCAGCAGTGGCCGTGGGACAGCCTTAGGGGCACAGAGCATGTGAAAGAGCCTGTATCCGGGGGAAACACAGGGATCCAGCACAGTCACTTGGCTCATGGTGACCGTGGCCTGGTTGGCCTGGGACCATCCTGACTTTGCATCTTGTCCTAGCACAATCATTAACTATACTCTGTTTTACTCTGAAAGGGTCCCAATCATACAGTAAATTATATGGTCGCCCTGCCTGTGCTTAAATGGCCAGAGTACAGAGCTTCTAGAGTCACAGTCAGGCAGCACCCCCTGTGACGGTTTAAGTCTCTCACTGTTCTAAATGTCGAGGTGGTTTCTCATTGCAGTAAGGTTTGTGTCTTACTCTTTCCCTTTACTCTCATTTGAAGCCGATGCCTTTGATCCTCCATCTGCTACCGGGTATCCTGGGAGGAAATGCCTCATCCTGGTGCCTTCCCAAATAGCTGAGACTGTCCTTCCTTCTTTCCTTTCAGATGTTGAGGATGTGGTATGAGTTAGATGAGCAGAGCCGAAGGAAATACCAGAAGAAGGCAGCCCCTTGTCCTGACCCCTGTCTGTCCATCTGGCGCCCAGACATCTACTTTGCATCAGTGTCAGAAACGTTTGAGAAAAAGATTGATGACTACAGTCAAGAGTGGGCAGCTCAAACAGAGCAGAGTTATGAGAAATCAGAGCTTTCTCTCGACAGGTAATGACAGTGATTTGTTGCACAGCAGGAGGAGAATCTGTCTCTTAGCCTCTTCCCTTCCTACTTGGGAAGAAGAGGGCGGCTTCCTAGGATTGAGACTGCAGCCGGAGAGTGGGGAGTAAGACAGCCAGAGGCTCCTTGTAGTCCTGAGGGCTCAGGGCAGACAAGCACAGGTAGGCAGGAGTGGGCACCGCCATCTGGGCCAGGACACGGAAGGGTGATCTGCTAGGACAGAGGTTTGCAGAAATGGTCTCTCACTTGGTATGGTGGGTGTAGCTGACTGAGAGTCAGGGAATCTGGACACTCACTCTTCAGCTGCTGCCAACCCTGTGACCCAGGGCAAGATGGTCCCTGCCCAGGACACCATGTCTCAGCTTTTCTTGAGGGCTTGGATGTGATTATACCAATGACCCTTTGAGGTGTGGGTTTTGAAGCCTTGAGGAAGAAAGGACCATGTGGTGGCCTTAGCTTGGACTAGTCCACAAAAAAGAAAAAAATCCTGTGGCCTAGGTGGGTGGGAGGCCAGGAATGCCTGCTCTGCTTGGATCCTTCCCGCTCAGCTCCCTAAGCCTGGCCTGCAGACCTGGAAGACGGTCTGCCCTCACCTGGCCACTTGCCCTGCCCTGGTGAAACCTGGCGAGGCACATGGCAAGGTTGACGGGGCCTGGGGAGTTGGCACTGACAGCTGGGAGATGGGACAGTGAAAGCAGATAAGCAAGGACAAATGAGTGGAGGAACCAGAGGGGAGGGGCAGGGCTCTCTTTTTGCCCTTTAAAGTGGCTTTTCCAGCCAGGCCTCAGATTCCCAGCCAAGATATCCCAGCTGCCAGCTGAGCTTTCCTTGAGAGAGCCAGTTGCTGACTCCTCCCCCAAAACACACACAACCACCTGCCACCTGCATCCCTGCACCTCAGGAGGCTGCGTTTACCCTCAGAAGGACAAGCTGGTCCCTCTGACTGTGCTGTGTCTCGGGACAAAGAGGTTTGCCTTGGGCAGCACCACTTGGGTTTGGAGGGCCAAGGGGAAGAGGCAGTTTTGCCTAGACAGCTGTTGCAGGGGATCTCTGAGCAAGCAGCAAGCTCTGGATGGAAGTCTAAGGCTCTGGAAGTAATTGAAGGTTTTCCTGTCAGGAATACTGATATACACTCAAACTTCAATGGTTTAAAGTGGTTGGGAGAAAAGACAGATGGGTTAGCGAAAAGTCTCACTTTCAAAAAGAACTTTCATAGACACGTAGCTTTGCTACTTTCCACTACTGTAGCACTGTCCTTCGCCCCATTCATTCATTCTTACGTTCCACACTTGAGCCCCATCCTTGTTCCAAGTGCTGGGTCCTACAGGGCTCCTAGTGGCTGTTCTTAAAGGGCCAGCTTTCATAGGAAGAGGTTTAGTAAATTACAGAATTTTGCAGCATGGATACTTCTGATGTGGTCTGCAGCCATTTGCACTAATTAGAAAAATAAACATTTCCTTTGCCTCCCCCTACCATAGCCCATAATTGCTATTGTGAACCTCTTTCTAATTTGTACAGCAGAAGGTTTAAGCCCCCTCCAAAACTGTCACAATTAGTGGGGGGAAAGAATGAACAAAGGAGAATGTGAATAATGAGCCCAGAAATTCTCACTGCTTAGAGGGCTATGGTAACAGTCCTAGAGTGGACATGTGACGTTCTCAAGCAAACATGAACTATCCCGAGTGTGAACATCTAGAGCTTCAGCCACTGAGCTGGGGTCTGTGCTGTGTAATTCCTGCTGATGACATCCAGGATCACTAGCAAGAAATTAAAGATTACGGGGGTCATTTGCCCATGAAAAACAAGCCCAGAGAGAAGTAGAGGTTTCAGGTTTCTGGTTTCAGGTGGTGTTGACAGTGTTGCGGTGCCTACTCCTAACCCCTGCCACCCCCGCCCTCTCCAGGCTGAGGACCTTGCTGCAGCTGAAGTGGCAGCGCTCACTTTGTGACCCGGGTGAGGCCGTGGGCCTGCTGGCTGCCCAGAGCATCGGAGAGCCCTCCACACAGATGACCCTGAACACCTTCCACTTCGCAGGCAGAGGCGAGATGAACGTCACCCTGGGCATCCCGAGGTGCGAGGCCACAAGGGTGAATGGGGCGGGGTGGGGGGGATCTATCTTAGCCCTCTCCTGGGGAAGGAGTCATTTTGCAATGAGAGGGAGAGTGAGTTTGTGTGTGTGTGAGAGAGAGAGGTTGTCATCAGATTGGGGATCGGGGTTGGAATTTCCAGAGCCCAACTGGTTTCTGTGGCTGGCTCAGTGCCCACACCTTTTAGGATCTCTGTTTATCCCTCTGCCAACTCCTGCACCAGAGTTACCAGGGACGCTATGAGAGTATTCACCCCTGCGGGGATTCGGGAATGGCCATTGTTAACAAGCCCCACGCAGGGCACCTGGTTGCCCAACTCCACGGGGCACCATTTGCATAGAAGGCGACCTGTGTGGTCCTGGCCCTTCAGCTGAACGTATGCATGCTGCAATATGATGACTGCTGGACGAGGGGAAAGAGCATGGGGTGAGACTCACCTGCATTTGGTCCGTGGCGCTGCCACTATCTAGCAGATGGACTCTGGACAGGTTCCTGAACTTCCCGAGCCTCAGGGTGCCCTCCTGTGGAATGTAGGAGGCGAGGACCCACCGAGTCTGGGCTCTGAGGGCTGACTGAGCTCGTGGACGAAGTGCAGTAGAAGCACTGTGGGTGCTAGTTGCTCATTCATTCATAAGCTCTCAGTAAGCACCTGCCGTTTGTAAGACACGGGTGATAGGAAACAAGCATCAGACACAGCCAGGCCCTCTAGGAGCCAGCACTCCGAGGAGGAAAGTGACTGGCGAGTCCCTCACTGTCACACACAGGGCCAGAGTGGGGATTCTCTGATCCAGCACACTCCCCTGTGAGATCCCAAGGGCTCTCTCAGATCCCAGAACTCTGACATCTTTACTAAAAGCTTCACACAAGCAGGGGTCTGGTTGCTGCTCGTGGTCAGATGTGCCCTTGTTCTGTAACAGGCTGAGGGAGATTCTCATGGTGGCCAGCGCCAACATCAAGACACCCATGATGAGCGTGCCTGTGTTCAACACCAAGAAAGCCCTGAAGAGAGTGAAGAGTCTGAAGAAGCAGCTCACCAGAGTGTGCCTGGGGGAGGTAACTATCTCCCTTGTACCTGGGCTACAGCCTGGTGGAGGCACCTTCCTATGTCCTCCCCATCCATGAAGAACAGACTCTGCTGCCTGCTTAGACGCTGAGCTCAGATTCCCACCAGTGAGAGATAAGCTGTCTCTGCCAGGTGCTGAGCAGGGATACATCAAGAAGCTTTTAAGATAATTACTCGTTCCACAGCATCCTCATGTGCCTAAAATATAAAATGAACATGCTTCCTGGGTTAACTTACCAGCTCCACTGGAGCCTATTCCTAGCAGGCTGGGGCCATTCTCTGGAATTAACAACAGCCTATGGACCCCCCGAGGGATCCACACTGGCTGAGTTCACTGGGGTTTCTTTGGGGATTTAACCTGTGGCCCCAGATGCTGTCTCCCCAAACCCTTGGGTTTCTTATAACCCACTTGCAGTGCACAGTCATCTGGGACCTGGACAAGTTGGGTTCTCTCTGTCCATCTGGTTCTAGGTGTTGCAGAAAATTGATGTCCAGGAGTCCTTCTGTATAGGAGAAAAACAGAACAAATTCCGAGTGTACCAGCTGCGGTTTGAGTTCCTGCCACATGTATATTACCAGCAGGAGAAGTGCCTGAGACCCGAGGACATCCTGCACTTCATGGAAACAAGGTCAGGGCTCAGGCTGTGATTGTCATTCACCCTGACCTAGAGAACGCATCTGGCTGAAGGGCTCTCGGAGGTTGGACGCCTTTGCCCAAGTGAGCCCTGTAAGGGACGTGCTTAGGGAAACAGCAGGCCCCGCAGCCTGATCTGGAAACCTCATCCCTAATCTGGCTTCTGGGTGTTACTTTCTTGGCCACATATCACTCCCTGATCCCACTTCCTGTCAGATTGATGGGTCAAGATTGTTGTCCTCTCGTGCTTGCAGGCCTCAAGAGGACGTGGTGCTTCTGTGGTGTCAAACTAGCACTTGGTGTTAATGTTTGCTAGGATGTGACTGCAGGCAGCATAATGTGGTTCCTGGTACCTTTGTATTCTGTAAATAATGAGTAATGTGGTGATGGCATGCTGCTCTCAATACCCACTTCTATAACCAGGGCTTCCTGCAGCTTCTTGCAGAAAAATTCTGGTTCCTGTCTGGCAGGGAGAACGTCCTTTTTCTCTCAAGTTCAAGTTACTGTTGGACATTTGAAAAGAACAGGCCACAATGCTGAGTGCATAGAGCAGGGGGATGGGCTTTTTGGGACTAGGGCAAGCCAGGAAGAGCCAGCGAAGCCCTTTCAGCTCAGCAGCTCCAGATGGTGCAGTGCAAACGCAATGGCTGCAGAGCCTGGCAGGTAACAGGCCAGTGAGGCAGGGTTGGGGGCCTCCCTACAGACTGAAGAGTGTCGGTCACTTTGCAGAGACCTGTTATCTTGCAGAAATGTGGGCCAGGTGGCCAGGTCTTCTGGATTTAAAAGAAAGCAAGCCACCTCTTCCTTTTTTTTTTTTTTCTTTCTTTGGTTGTTTGGTTGCTTGCTTTTGCTTTTATAAAAATTAAATCTCCTAACTTTTAAACATGAGCAACTCATTCATATGTTTTTAAAAGCCTGGTAAGACCCAAGTGGATCCCATCTGTCAGCAGGATTGGCCACGGGCCACTGACTACTGCCTCTAATGTAGACCAGCTCTCAGGCCTTCCCAGAGAACCGATGGCCGAGCAGAGGCAGAAAGCTCCCTGCACTTGGCCATCCCAAACACAGATGGAGCCATGCCCATTCCCAGTCGAGTTACAGGAGCAGATGTGGCCAAGAGAGAGCAACTGTTCTGCCCTCAGCACTCTTCCTCCTCTCACCTGATCATGTGGCCTGGCTTCGGGCCAGCCATCTATGCAGGTGGTGTTTGGGATGGAAGGTAGTAGGGCAGATGAGCTTGAGTGTGAACTCAGCCCTTTGGACAGGGTCACTGGCCAGGCGGTTCCTGCCTCAGTTGACATGAACTCTGATGAAGTTGTTGTGTGGGCCTCGGGGAGCACCTGCATCGGCACCCACCTGGGTCAACAAAGTTCGTTCTATCCAGCAGTCCTTCACACTGTCGGGGACTCAGGGCCAAGTGACAGGGGAATTGCATGTGCACCATCCTGCCAGCTCCATAATGAACTGTGAAGAGCGTAACTACCCAGTGCGACGGGAGTTCATACCTGCCTGGTAGCCCATTTCTGAGAAATGGGAGTTTGGATCTCGTGGCCTCTTGAGAATTCTCAAGAGTGGGCAGAGTGCTGCCCCAGTTCTCGCCACGTGAGGCCCAGGCCTGCCCAGCAGGTAGGTCGGCACAAGGCCTGCGCCAGCCTGTGCCAGGGTACTTGTTACTTACATTACCTCGTGGAACTGAAAATAAAAAATCGCTTTTTAAAATTTCTTGGTGAGCAACAGCCCTGGCTTGTTCCCAGCAGTGAAGTACTTTTTCAACTCCTAGTTGGTGTTTTGCGCATGCACTCGAAAAGCTGTGATAAACAAAGCCACATGCAGTAGCTTTTGGTGGAGGTAGCCTTGGGGACTCCCATGGAATGGGGCTGAGGGCTCAGGCAAAGATAAAAGACAGAGCAGTGTATGAACTGGGGTGTGGTTTGCACTCCTTTGTCGGGCCTAGCAGCCAAGCAACTGCTTTCAGGCCTTTGCAGCTGCAGGAAGTGGGAGGGAGGGTGTGCTTCCAAGTCCCCTCAGCAACTCCTTTTCCCTTCCCCCTTTTCTTTCTCTTCTCCCCTCCCTCCGTCCCTTCCCTTCTTTCTCTCCCAGCTTCATGGTCATGTGACTCTTTTTGTTGTTCTTATTTTTCTGAACATGAGACTTGATATAGATTGGTGAAAGAAAGGACAGACGGTTCCCTGGGGAGAGACGAACAAGGTTTGAAGGTCCCCTGAATCTCTGCACTGTCACTTTGAATTTTTGTATGAATTATCTGGAAGGTGGCGAGGAGGTGAAGTGGAGAGAGCACTGAGCTAGGAGTCAGGGTGTAAGTCCCAGCCCCAGTCCCCAGCCATGCGATGACCAAGCTGACAGTCTCCGCAGTTACAGCTTCTGTGAACCTAACTTTCCAAACAGCAGGTGGTGGAGCTGTTGCCAGGCACTTTCGGAAACAGCCAAGGGTCATGTGCTCTGTGCGTAATTATTTATGTGGAATGGGAGATTTCTCTGCCTCCCTTCCGCCCCTGCTGTTCCCTTTCAGTTGCCACAGTTTGACAACAGCACAACCTCCAGACAGCAGTCACTGTGAGCCAACCCAGCCTCCTCTCATCTGGCCCTCTTGTCCCCATCCCCAGTGCCTCGTGTATAAGATCTTCATTGGATTATTGGATGAGGAGCCTTTTTTCTTCTAATAGCAGAAACCTCAGCAAAATCGTGTACTCCTTTAAAAAGTTAAAATAATAGGGAGGGAGAGTGATATTCTTCCAATTTTAATGAGCAAAATAGTATACATTTGACCTGTCTTCAGATGAAGACTCTAAGTTCCTCAAGGGCCAGGAGCCCATTTTTCATCCTTGCGCTGCCCCCAGGGCTGGCACATGACGGGCCCAGGATAGGCACTCAGCAAATACAGGACATCTGGGTGGGTGTGTGCAGCTTCTGGTACTTGGTACTGTCATGAACAGTCCGTTTGAGTGTGCTGTCATGGCTCACTCAAATGTGGGGAAGACAGGCAATAGGTTATGTGAGGAAAGAAGTGGGAAGGGGACAGGTGCATCCTAAGGGACCTTAACAATAGATGTCTCAGGAGGAAGGGGTGAGGCCGGGAAAGACCCTCCAGGTTCTGAGCTTCAGATTGGTTCTTGTAAACTGATTTGGTTCTAACCTGTTGACATAATTCATCACCAAGAAGTAAGCTGTCCTGCCTTTTGAAAATCTGTTGAACCTTCCTCAAGTCTTTGTCCTTTCAATGAAATTGTCAGGACTCCCACTCCAAGGCAATGGGAGTTCTCTGGCCCAAGCAGCACCACTTTCTGGAGACGCTATGGGTGGCAGGCGGGGGAAGGCCCTGGTCTTCCCCTGAGTTGCCCTGTCCTGCGGTAGACTCTGCCTTCCGTGTTAGATGACAACCACGGCACCAACAACTGTCGTTTACTGAGCACCCACTCTACCAGGCCCTGTGAAAGCGATTGGACATGGAATTGTTTCTAATCGTTAAAATAAGATTGAGTCCTGCCCTTCTGCCTTCTGCCAGAAAGAAAAAAAAAGTAATAAGATTGCACGATATATACAAATACCCACATTTTCCAGACAAGGGGGTCAGAGTGCAGGAAACTGTCTGCTAAGCCCGAAGCTGTGATGGCAGAGTGCATATTCAGACCAGCCCAGTGGGCCGTGGGGCTGGCGTTCTTTCTGACACTGCACGTGCCATTCAGAAATGACAAGAAGGTGAAAGTGAGCAGATAGGAGAGGTTCAGCCTCTGTCTCTTCTCCCTCAACATCCTAACCCAGAAATGAGGAGAGCACCGGGGACTGATACTGAACAGGGCTGCGTGGCTTTCTTCTCATTGTAGATTCTTTAAACTTCTGATGGAATCCATCCGAAAGAAGAATAACAAAGCATCAGCTTTCAGAAGTGTAAACACTCGAAGAGCTACACAGCGGGATCTGGACAGCACTGGGGAGTTTGGGACGAATCGGGTGAGTGCCCTGGGAGCCCCCAGGGGACCCGCAGAGACAGAGTCCCAGGGAAGCACATGGAGCAGCGGCTCACTCCATCTTCTCTCCTGGGAAGGCTCTGCGATTGTTTCTGTGTGCCTAAGCCCCTTCCCGGCCCAGCTCTCCGCTTACCTAGCATTCATCTGCTCTTCTGAGAGCGCTGGGAAGCCACATTTGCTTCTCGGGCCTAATGGGCCAGGCAGGGGAGGCTACCAGACAACATGGCTGCCTCTGGGTCAGGCCTTGGGATGTCAACTCTTTGCTCTCAAGGGCCCATCTATACTTGGTTTTCACCCTGAGGAGAGGCTCAAGGTAATGGTGTGCATTGAGCCTTTGAAAGTTCTTTCTCTGATTTCCTTTTGCTCTGTCTTCTAACTTCCCCAGGCCAGATGAACTGAGGCCCCCGCAGAGCACTGGCAGGGACCAGAGAGGTGTTTGGAAGCAGGGAAGTCAGGCCGCAGTGCCAAAAAGGAAAGGAAGAGGGAAAAACCACTGGGAAGCAAATAGTCCAGGAACAATAATCCCACATCTGCCAGGAGACCCAGAAGTAGGCCAGACTTATGGATCATATGGGGGCAGGTCCCTGGGTGTCTTCTGAGCCAGCAGTGAGCCTGCTTGGGTACAGGGTGCCCTGTGGACTGGGATTGCCCTGCCTGGCCTTGTGGTCTCAGCTGTGTCACGTCTCTCTGGGCTTGTCTCCTCGCCCCTAAAATGAGGGGCTGGCCTGGACCAGGGGAAATGCTGGGTCTCTCCCGCCCTGCGGATTCACCGCTTGGCTAACTCAAGCACAAGTGGGCATGGACTGTCTTTGGAAGGCTGCCCAGTCTTAATTTTTAACTCACTCAAAAGGAGACAAAAAGAAACTAGGAGAAAAGTAGAGATAACTTAATTTTTTAAATACTTAGTTTTCTACGAAGACAATCCTTCCTCTTCAGAAATATTGTTCTAAATTTTTTTGATTCCTGGATTGCATCAAAAATATTTGGGACAATATTTTACATCATTTTCTTTTAAGGACTTGGAAAGCTCTGGTACATTTTTTTGTTGTTGTTTTTTAATTTTTAAAAACGGAAAACTTTGCAAGTAAGCGGTGCATGCAGAGATGACTAGAGGAAAGGCGGCCTGGGGTCTAGGGTCAGACAGCAGACGTGGTTGGGCTGGGTGGGCTGGCGGGTGGAGGGTGGTAGGTGGACGCAATGATGGCTGGGGGAGGGGAGGAGAAGGGTGAGTGGGTGGATGGATGGGTTCACCGAGCTCTTGACATTGGAGTTAATCAGTCTCTTTCCTCAAACCACAGGCAGAGCAGGAAGGCGATGACGACGAAGACGAGAGGCACATTGTGGATGCTGAAGCTGAGGAGGGGGACGCTGATGCCTCTGACGCCAAACGCAAGGAGAAGCAGGAGGAAGAGGTGCGAGGACTCTGTAGCCAGGGTGAAGGGACCGTGCTCACGCCCTCCTCTTCTGTTATCCTGGAGGGGTTATCCCCTGGCGCCCAGGCCACACCTCTGTGTCAAGCCTGGAACCCCCCAGGAACCTTGAAGCAAGCCCCGCCTGCCCAGCACCCCCTCAAGGAGAAGATAGGGTTTCTAGGTGGCGAATCTGCAGGGGCCGCCCAGAGCTGCCCCCTGGATCTGGCAGTCTCTGGATTTGAATCAGACTCGAAGACCCAGAGAGGCCTCTGGCAAGGAGAATTTGGGCCACCTCCTGTTTTTACAATGAAAATAGTCATTGCCTCCCCCAGAACCTGTCCCCCACCGTCATAACAGCTGTAAGCACGTAGGGCAGTTTGGAGGGGCTGAGGGAATTCTCAGGAAAGACAGCTCACGCGAGTGGGCGAGCCGGGGAAGGCTATGTGGACAGTGATCTCCACCTCCAAGGGGGATTCACTGGGACGGAGTCAGGTGCGTTCCCAGGAAGGGCCAAAGGGAAGGAAGAGGAAGGCAGACTAGGCCAGAGCAGAGGTGCCAGGGGTGTAGAGCAGGTGGGGCTTGGGTAGTCTGGGCCAGCCAAGGCTTGGAGGGGACCTTTGTTCCACTGACAGAGTCTAGGTAGGTTGTAGGCTGAGTCACACAGCCTGCACTCCATTTCCTGCCAGGTCGATTATGACAGTGAGGAAGAGGAGGAAAAGGAAGAAGAGGAGAATGAGGATGAGGATGTGCAGGAGGAAGGGCACGTCCATGCTGAAGGTGCCCACAGAGTGCAAGAGCAAGATGAAGAGGTGGGCTTGGGCGCTGAGGAGGACTCAGCCGCTGACGCCCCGCTGACACAGCCCCGGAAACCCACCCACAGCCGGGAGCCCCAGGGAGCTGAGGCTGTGGAGCGCCGGGTCCAGGCTGTGTGCGCGATCCACTCGCTCATAGAGGACTACCAGTACGACACCGAGGGGAGCCTGTGGTGCCAGGTTAGTGTGGCCGTGCCGGCCGGGGCCTGGGTGGTCAGGTGCAGTCAGCAGAGCTCCCCATCGCCTGCCTTCACAGCACACCTGAGCCTCTGTTTGGGGCCTGTGAGAGGCGCTTGCTCTTTTAATCCCAGATCCCTTTAAGAATCTGTCGATGGCTGTAGACCCTCTGCCCCAGAGTACAACCCACACATGTTATTTTCGAACCCCTAGTGAGCCAGTTGTCTCTGATCTGGCAAGACGTGTGCAGGTCTGATCTGCCAGGAGGTACTTTGAAATCTATCACCTCATTTAATCCTCAGTACAACAACTGTGTCAACATGTGCCACAGCTGTTGTGGAGGCGTCGCTCCTGCCCATAGCAGGGACACTCCAGTTCCCTACACACACAGCCCAGGCCACCACCACCACCACCCCCCACCCCACTTCCCAGGGATTGCACAAGTCCCTTAAAGGCTGGATGGTTTGGGTGCCTAGACAGCCACACAGACGTATTCTTTGTCTCTCCTTTGAGCCAGTTCAGTGGTTCCCAAATGAGAGTAGATAACAAGAATCACTGATGGGATCGTGTGTGTGAAACAACATGTACCATGCTGTGTGGTCATTAAGGACATTAAGGGTGATGCCCAGTGGACAGGAGTCTCAGCCTGCTCACCATCATCTGTGAAAACGCAGCTCCATCGTCCCCCAAACCTTGAATCAGGGTGACTGGGGGTGGCTGTTCCATGTGGTCGATTAAGCCATCCAGAGTTCAGACCCTCCTGCCAGCTCGCCCAGCAGAACCACCATCCCCAGTCAGGATGTTACTAAGAAGGCTTTGAAAGAGTCTCACAGGGGCTGGGGGTGGCCAAGTCCCCAGCCCAACTCTCCATCCTATTGCAGGTGACAGTGAAACTCCCTCTGATGAAGATTAACTTTGACATGAGCTCCCTGGTAGTATCTTTGGCCCATAGTGCTGTCGTCTACACGACCAAGGGCATCACTCGGTGTCTCCTAAACGAAACCACCAACAATAAGAATGAGAAGGAGCTCGTGCTAAACACAGAAGGAATCAACCTCCCGGAGCTGTTCAAGTACGCGGAGGTACACATCTCCCCCAAGGCTGTCCACTTGCCTGGGACAAAGCAGTAGCCCTGACCTCACGTTGTCTCAGGACCCAGCCCCTGGGAGCGAGCCTCCAGCCAATTCACTCTGGCCTTTCCTGAGCTCATCGTGCTTCTAGCCTGCGTTCCCCAAATGAATCATGCGTGCCCCAGCCCGCCGCCCAGAGATTCATGGCGCTCATTGGCCTTGTTAAGGCCTGCAGTACAGAAACCTGCTGAACTGTATCCAACTCAGAGTTTCCTAAGCTGATTTGTGTACAGTTTTTTTTCCTTGAAATTAAAACCAATTCTTTTCTTCCTATTGAATCTACAGTGTGTCCCAAGTCATCCCTGGGTTCTGGTAATGACAATAAGACAGACCTTGGGTCCTGGCCATCGAGCCGTCAGCAGCTCTGCCTGAGCATTTCCTTTTACTAATCCTGGGTCACCTCTCGGCCACTTTGTCATCAGCTGTACTCAGCTGCCAGACACAAGGAGAGCATGAGCAGCCAGGGTGAGATGTACAGAAACGGAGCAGAAGGCCAGGCCCTCTAAATAGATCCCTTCCTCCTTCCCCAGATTCTAGATCTGCGCCGCCTCTACTCCAACGACATTCATGCAATGGCCAACACCTATGGCATCGAGGCCGCACTGCGGGTGATCGAGAAGGAGATCAAGGATGTGTTTGCTGTGTACGGTAAGAGGAGCATGCAGACAACACCCTAAAGGTCCCAGTGCTCATCAGGGCACCAGAAAGCTCGGGGCAGGAGGGCCAGGACTGTCAGTCCAGCACAGAGGTGGGCATTGAAGCCTGGGTGCAGAGCGTGTGCCCATAGGAGACTGCAGGCTCTGAGAGTGCCCAGAGGAGGTGGGAAGAGATGACAGCGCCCATCCCCGAGGCCCCCTCTGTGGCATCTCATCTGCTGATCTCTTTGAGGAAGCTGCTGACTGATGACTCAGCCCATCCTGCCTGGAGGGTTTTGGTTCCTAAATGAAAACGATGCGTTAGAGTCTTGCTTCCTGAGCTGCTAGCGGGAAATGGGAAGCAGGGATCAAGGGGAAGCCCCAGACCAGGCTAAGCAGTGTGAGCATGTGGCAGGGCTGGGAGGGAGCCCCAGGTCTGACCCCCACGCCCATGTGCTGATGTGGGGGCAGCCTGGCTTGTGTCAGCTGACGCTTCCTCAATTGTCCCCCGTCACTGCTTGACCTTCCTAATTTTACTGCCCGCGTGACAGGCATTGCAGTCGATCCCCGCCATCTCTCCCTGGTCGCTGATTACATGTGCTTCGAGGGTGTTTACAAGCCACTGAATCGCTTTGGGATCCGGTCGAACTCCTCCCCTCTGCAGCAGATGTCTTTTGAAACCAGCTTCCAGTTTCTGAAGCAGGCCACCATGCTGGGTGAGTGTGCGGGCAGGTGCCCTGGCCTTTCCTCTCCAGACTCCACTCTGGGCTGACGGGACACCTTTCCATGGCACCTTGTGTCCCAGTGAGCTCTTGGAACTGGAGGTGGGCGGGCAGCTGGAGGGGGCTGGGCAGCAAGCAGAGGAGAAGCTGCTGCTATGCTTGGGAGGGACAGGAAAAGGGCTGTCCTCTTTCTCAAATGCAGGAACGGGGCTGCCTTGTCATCTCGTCAGCCTCAGAGACTCAGAACCACTCCTTGAGGGCTCTGAGGTGCCCCATTCATACCGCCTCCATGTTGAGCCCCCCAATCCTCTCACATCAACCCCCCATTTTCCCTTATCCCCCTGACATGTGCTCTTGTGTCTTTCCCAGGATCTCACGACGAGCTGAGGTCCCCTTCTGCCTGCCTTGTGGTTGGAAAGGTCGTCAAGGGTGGGACGGGCCTGTTTGAGCTCAAGCAGCCCCTGAGATAGCGGCTACCATGGCACTGTCTGCCTGGCTGGAGGACCTGGGTAAGGGTGTGGCCTGGCCTGGCCTGCCCTGCCCTGCACAAGAGAACCAGGAGACCAGAATCTAGGATGGTTCCAAGTGACAGAGCACAGCACAGCAGCAACCTTGGGCTCCACAAAGCAGCAGGCCCCTGGGCTGGACCAACTTCACCTGGAAGGTGCTGGTGTTCTCATCCTTGCCCTTCCTGTCTCAGGTTTATTGTCAAGGTTTGCCACATTCTCCAAGCCCCTCCACCATGACTGCAGCCTCGCCTGTACTGCAGGAGGCCTTGGCAGCAAAGTTCCTAATGAGAAGCCCCAGGGCTATGGACTGGGAAGACCAAGGGGGAGCAATGCTTTGCTGCTAGGGATCCCAAGCCCCTCCCAGGTAGGGAAATGAGGCCTCATCGCTGTGAGCGGCCACTGACAGCAGGCAGGATTGCTGGGGGCTCCTGTTGTGTGGGAACATGGAGCTTCTGCCCCAAGGCCTGCTCCTCCCAGCTGCTCTAGCCCCTGGGAGCAGCATCCCCAAAGAGTCCCTACCGACGGCTTCTTCCCTGGGCAATTACAGGGTGATACAGTTTTCTACCCACCAACATCCGTGCCTGGGCAGGGCCCTGGCCCTAATGCTGTGTGGCTGAGGGTTCTTCTGTACCAGATCAGCCCCAAGGCTAGGGGCAGTCTCCAGGGCCCCAGCAGCTCACTCCCATGCAAAAAGCCCTGTGTCACTGCTGGAGTGAATGGACAAGTACCTGGCTTTCCCTGGCTCTGCTGCCAGTTTGGTGTCGGGGCCTTTGTCCCTCCCCACAGGCCCTGCTTTGCCTGGGGTCATCCAAGCTCCCTCCACCCCGGCACCAGCAGCACATTTCCCTGGCATGAGCAGAAAAGATGGAGAGAACTTGTACAAAGGCTTTGTAAAACCAGAGGCTGTTTCTATTTCTGTCTACTGTTATTCAGGCTGAGTAATAAACATCACTGGAACTAGCTGTTAGGAAAGAAAAAAACTTGGGTTTCATTGCTGTTTCCCCTTGGTTTGCAGTTTTTACATTTGGATTTGAGAACCCAGGACTAGGATTTTCTCGGCAGAGTCAGATCTTGGGTCCTTCTTCCTGTTCTTGTTTGAGGACACTGGGGGAGAGCTCTGCCTCTGCAACCTCCCCCGTCTGCCCCTGCAGTGTCCCCCATCCAGAGCCAGAAGCTGGCGCCGAGGCACGGGGCAGAAGCCTGTGGGAAGGAGCTGTGCTCACCTTGGCCTCGGGTGGGAAGGCTGCCGCCGTGCCCTTGAGCGTGGGCTTGGGGCTACAGGGAGGCCTTGCTTGGAGAGTGACCATGATGCTCCCCCAGACACGTGACAGGGCCCAGCCTGCACCTCCTAGGCCCGCACTGCGGAAAGCAGTACCTCCTAACAGGTTCGCCAGGGCATGGGCACAGAAGCGTATGACAGCTTCAAGGAGGGCAGGAAGGGCCACTGTGGAACCCTGACCTAAAGAGGCCCAGCCTGCAGGGTGAGGCATACATTCAAGTTAAAGGACAAATTCACCACTTCATGAGTCCTGCACCTACTAGAATTATGAGAGCAGATCCTCAAAGGAGATCACAAAGTAACCTGGTGGCTGTAACATCTGGTGGATGCATGAGTTGTTCCGTGGGGTCAGCCCCACCCAGGTTCTAAGGGCAGGGAGATAAAGGAACAAGCCCTGCGTATTGGCAGCGCTGTGACTGTCACACTTAGATCAGGCCCTCTACCTGTGTTGGGACCTGAGGGATGGCCTCCTGCCCTCCCGCTCCCACCCATACACGGGGTTCCTGGGCAGCTCTGTTTTATACCTGTTTGTTTCCTGGCAGGTGAGTATAAGATGGCACACCTGGTTTTTAAACAGACAGTCAGGAGCTTGCACATCTTGGTGAGTGAGGACTTACTGTGGTCCCCTTGTAGCAGTGGTCCCCAACTTTTTTGGCACCAGGGCCTGGTTTCATGGAAGACAATTTTTCAGTGGGGGAGGGGACGAGAGAACTGGAGCTTAGGCAGTGATGCGAGCGATGGGGAGCCTCCAAGCTGCTCACTTCCTGCTGTGGGCCTTCCCTGTGGTGGGGGCTCTCCCTTCCTAAGTTTCATGGAAGGCAATTTTTCCATGGCCAGAGGCGGGTGGGAGTTGCAGGGCAGAATATGAAGCTCTGCAGCCCAGTCCCTAACAGGCCAAGGACTGCTACTGGTCTGAGGATCAAGGATTGGAGACCACAGCCTTACGGGATTACACACTCACTACGGTGGTTCCCTCTGCTCACAAGCCTCTGAGGCCTTCTTAGTGGTTTAAGATGTCGTAGTCTTGGGAGTATTCTCGGGATTGTAAATACTGTTTCTCTGAGGGTACATTTGAGTTTTGGAACAAGCCACACATAGGCCCACGTCAAATCTGATGGACAAGACAACTCGGGCTGCATCATCATTTTTCACGAGAAGGGAAAGGAGATTGTTTGGTGGGTTCACAAACTTCATGGGAGCTGTGAGTTCATCCAGAACCCTGAGATGCCATTAGCCAGCCAGTGCCCCTGGTTATCCTTCCTGCTTTGCCCTTTCTTGTGGCGGTGACCATACCTAGTTAATTGCTTGTAACAGTTTCTCAGATAGGAACAAAACTAAGGAAAGGATGAAGTACTTTGTCCCATTCCCAGTCTGGAACTTGAACCCTCCATTTCTCTTCATGGCGCGCTACCCCCAAATACATGTACAAGCATCTGCACCCGTAGAGTACTAACTCCCAATCCTTCCTTCCCCCAGCCCTGGCACTCACCTTTCTACTTTCTATGAATTCCACTTCTCTAGGTCCTTCATATAAATGGAACAATACAGCAGATACCACATTTTGTTCACCTGCTCACCTCTTGGCAGACACTTGGATGGTTTCCACCTCTTGGCTATTGCAAATAATACTGTGAACATGGGTGTACAAATATCTCTCCGAGACCCTTGCTGCTTAGTAATTTTTTGAGGAGCTGCCATCCTGTTTTTCATAGTGGCTGCACCATTTTTACATTACCACCAACCGTGCACAAAGAGAAGGATGTTAATTCATCCAATCCTTACAACAACAAGTGAGGGGGGTACAATGACTGTTCATTTAACAGTAAGTCTCCCAAAGACACAAGCAACAAGTCATGGAATGAGGATTGGAAGCCAGGCAGCTGGCTCCAGGGTGAGTCTGGGCTCCTACTCTCTTCCCCATGCCCAACCTCCTTGCTTGGACAGACCCCGAGGATGGGACTTTCGTAGGCAGAGGCTGCCTATGTGGAGTGTAGCAGGCAGGTGTGAGGGCACCAAATGCTGCCCCTCCAAGCCAGGTAGCACGTCTTCTAGGGCGTATCTCTGGAAGGTACAGACAGCACTGCTGGGTGAGACGGTGGGGGTCTGCACCTTGCCGAGCTGGGGAGCTGGCAGTGCACGAGAAATGAAACTGGGACAAATAAATGATAAGCAGTCACCTTAAGGAACTAAGATTCCCAAGCTATGGCCCAAATCAAAGTACAGGTAGGTTTTGCAAAGTTTGAGAAATGCTGCGAGGACCTGAATAATGGACCCAAAGAAATCGCGTCTTGGGGCTTCACTGCAGAGGGGACCTGGGGATGGACCACACCCATTACACAGGACTTTGGTGATAGCAACTCACCTCATCCCCACAGCCCTGAGGCTCATGTTCTGTTGGCCCCATTTTACAGCTGGAGAAATAGATCCAGAAATGGTGAAAATGACACCCTAGAGTCACCTCCAGTTCCGAGGGAGCTGCCAGATCTGGTGCCCGTCTTGGAACTGTGCCTTTGCATGGTGCACCTCCTGGCATCATCCTGGGATCCTGACTGGTGCAGGGTGACAACTAGGTTCTGCTGACCAGAGTGGCTAGCTATCGCCTTTGAAAATAGAGAAGAGATCCTGAAGATTGAGACCAGGTTGGTGAGGGAGGGAAGGACTTCCGGTCCACAAAGTCTGGACATGAGTCTTCAGGAAGGTGGACAGGCAGAGCATTAAAAGGGGAAATTTAATAACTTGACTAGCCAAGGCCAAGGCTGGCCACTCCCAATGCCCACAGGGCATCTGCCCTACTCACTGGACTTCTCACCTATTTTCCAGCCCTGCCTCTGAAGGCCTGGCCTGGGTGGGCTCCTTGGAGTAGGCTGGCCAAGGCCTGGTGCGGTCCTATTGTGGGTGGTCTCCCACAGACTGGCTCCTCTCCCACTGTTCTGCCACCCGGGGACTGCCAGACCCCAGGAGAGAGCTGCCCAGGCTCTGCCTGGGATCTCACAGGGTCTGGCAGGCTGCCCTGGCCCCTGGCCTGGGACACAGTGATTCTCCTCCACTGCAGTCTCACTCCGGACTTCTCCACATCTGGGCACACCTCTGCAGCCAGTGACAATCTGGCTAGCCCAGTTCTAGACTCTGCTCTGAGGGCAAGGCTCTGTCTTTTTTTCTTTTTTCCTCTGTGGTCCCAGTTTTAAATGCTCAATAAAATGTTGGACAAAGAAGAAAGGGAAGAAACAAGAAAGGGAGAGAGGGACATGTCCATGGTCCTCAAGAACATCTTTTTCTCCCTCATTTTCCAGAGCAGTAGTTCTCAAAGGGGGATCCCGAGACCCACAGCAAAGCATCACCTAAGAAATTGTTAGAATGCAAATTCTTAGGCCCCCACCCCAGACACAGAAAATGTGGAGTGGAGCCTGATATCTGTGTTTGAAGTTCTCTGGGGGAGTCTCACTCATGCTCCAGTTTGAGAACCACTGCCCTAGAACTGTCATGAGGAAGCCATCTTACCTCTGGCCTGTCCCCTTTTTAGCTTTTTCAGCCCCAGAACTCTCTTGGGCTTGTGAAAATAGCCCCAGGGTCCTCAGCCTTCCTGGACTATAGCTCAGACTGTAGCTCGCCAGTGCCCCAGTTTGACCACCAAGAGGGCAGCTCAGAGGGCCGGATGTGGCAGGTCCACAGCGGCAGCAGGTGTGGAACAAGCGTCACCATTGTCACCGTTGTCTCCGCGCCGTCCTGTCCATGCATTGCTTTGACCCTCCCAACAATCTGTGAGTCAGGTAGGGGGACACCAGCACCTCTGTTTCATAGATAAAGAAGGGGGACTCAGGTGTTAAGAGAACTTTTTGGCTCCTTGGGGACAAGGCCTGTGAAACACTTTCTGTACCTCCAATGGGATGTGGGGCTCCCGCAGTCCCTCCTGCCCCCAGAGCCAGGTGAGAGGAGACTAAGTGGGACATCCTAGTGCCTGGCACCCTCCCGCAGTGCTGCTGTGCAGCATTTTCCTGGACCCCAGCAACGCACACAACCACCTCTGACTCATATAAAGTCCTTTATTTTTATACATCCTCTGGAACCAGCAATCTCATTTTTGGGTATATACGCAAAACAATTCAAAGCAGGCACTTGAAGAGGTATTTGCACATTCATACTCGTAGCAGCATTATTGACAAGAGCCAAAAGGCAGAAACAACCCAAGTGCCCAACAGATGAATGGATAAACAAAATGTGGTATATACAACCAGCAGAATGTTCCTCAGCCATAAAAAGAAATGAAATTCTGACACATGCTACCATGTGGATAAACCTTAGGGACATTACGCTAAGTGGAAAAGCCAGACATAAAAGGACAAATACTGTGTGATTCCATTTATATGAGGTACTTACAATAGTCAAATTCAGAGACAGAAAGTAGAACGGTGGTTGCCAGGGGCTGGGGGGGAGGAGGGAATATGGAGGGTTAGTGTTTCCTGTGTGCAGAGTTTCAATTTTGCAAGATGAAAAAGTTGTGGAGATGAACAGTAGTGACAGCTGCACAACAATATAGGTATACTTAATGTCACTGAATTGTATGCTTCAAAATGGTCGAATTTTTATGTGTATTTTACCACAGTAAAAAAATATTGCAATCCCTTAATGATTCCTCATGTACCCCCAAAAATCCTCTGGACATCGGGACCGTTTCCAGGGAAAGAGCAGCATTCAGACCATTCTGCAAACACCCTACACAGCCACGAGCCTCCGTGACTCCACTGTGGCAGGGGAGAGAAAGCCCGGGCCACTGGGTTTGATTTCCTGGGCCCCGACTTTGTGGCCTGTAACCTTCAGCAGTGATCAGCTGATTCAGACCCTCAGTCTCCTCTTCAATAATGGACTAATAAATATCTCAGGGCTCTTGTGAGGGCCAGATAGGAGACAATCTGACAGCTTCTGGAACGTAACAGGTGCTCAATCATTACAAGTTATTTATGGTGTTCCCTCAGCCTGGCCTGTTCTCCCATTGTCTCTACAGGGTAAACTGTTCATCCCTCAAAGCCCACCCTGCCTACACCCCACCGCTTTTGTGAAGCTGTCGTAGTCTGCACTGTCCCTCACCAATACTGGCTTCCCCTTCCTGCCCGATGTCGGGCATGGCCATTCGACTTGAATGACTTCTAAGAGCCACTTGATGCTTTGTCCTGACTTCTTTCCCTCTGGCCTGGTCACCAGTATTGCTCCAGATGAAAGATGTTCTGGCTGCTTGGCTTCCAGGAGCAAAGCCCCAGCCAACTCACAGTGCACATGCCGCACGAGTAATAAACACGCCTCAGTCACTCAAGCCTCTGAGATTGGAGATTTGCTTGTTACCTCAGTACAACCCAGCTCAGGGCCACTCAAAGTGTGGTCTTCCTACTGCCAGCATCGGCATCCTCTGGGAGCTTGTCGGAGATGCACAGGCCCCACTCCAGACCTAGTGGACCAGTTTCTCCATTTTCTCATAAGGTGGCGTGAGGATGGCTTCTCTCCCACAAAAGCTCTCAGTGGTGGTGATTTCCTCTCCACCCCTTCATGGTCTCTATAGCCAGCTCTGCTAGTTGCCTACTCAAGACCCATTCTTCCCTTCTTCCTTACTGAGAATTCAGTAAGGGGGATGTCAGTGTGCTCAGGTTAAAATACTCAGTTTCTTAGACTCCCTTGAAGCTAGGGGTAGTCATATGACCGATTTCTTTCTCTGGGCCAGAGGAAGGCACTGAATGGGGCATCAGGGAAAGCGTGTTCAAGGTGATAGGCTCAGGTGACAGGTGCTCTTGGCTTCTGACTTTGTCCTTTTCCTTTCTTCTTGTCTGGGACTTGGAGGTGGTCACAATGACTCATGACTCCCTGAATTCACACCCTCAGATAGTCCCCACCCACATCGAATCTGGGCTGGCCTGTCACTAGCATCAACCAATTGAATGTGGCAGAAATGAGATTCAGGCACTTTTATTCTGCATGAAACCCAGGGCCTGCCCAGGCTGAAAAGTTGGTCTCCCTACAGACAATCACATCCCTTTCAAGGGGAGGATCATCCATCCAACCCATGACCCAGGCCAGAAACTGGGGAGTCACCTCACCTCCTCCTCTTTATCTGCAGCTAATTGGTCAGCAGGCCTGTCCCTTCCCATGGCCCAGATCATCCCAGGGTTGATCCATGGAGCAGCCACCTCCTGATCTCCCCCTCCCCTCCGCTCCCCGCTCCTGATCAAGCGTGCCCACAACAGTCAGAAAGGTAGCTCTTTCTAAATGCAAACCTGAAGATCATTCCTCAGTGCTTTTAGGGAAAGTCCCAAGGCCCTAGCAGGGCCTACATGGCCATACGTGGTGCAGAAGCTTCCTATCTCTTCAATCCCATCTCTGGCTACTCCCCTCTCTAAACACCATGTGCTCCAGACACACTATGCTACTTTCTGTTTCTGATACAAGCTATGCCTGTTACAAGTCCACGCCTTTGCCCCAGCACTTCATGTTGACTCCATGTCTTAGACTGCTTGCGTTGAACAAAATACCACAGACTGGGCTGCTTAAACAACAGAAATTTGCTTCTCACCATTCTGGAGGCTGGAACTGCAAGATCAAGGTGCCCCCAAGGTAGGTTTCATTCTGAATCCTCTTCTCTTGGCTTGCAGGCAGCTGCCATCTTGCTGTGTGTTCACAGGGCCTTTCCCTGGTGCACGAACAGAGAGAATGAGAAAGAGAGAGAAAGAGAGGGCACACGCTTTCTGGGGTCTCTTATGAGGACATTAATCTTACCAGATCAAGGCTCCACTTTTATGACCTCATTTAACCCTACTCACTCCCTTAGAGGCCCCTTCTCCAAATATAGCCACACTGGATATTAGGGCTTCAACATAAGAATTTTTGGGGGGACACAAATTTAGTCCATGGCACTCAATTAAAAGTGGCTACCTAGAGAACTGTGTCAAGAATTCTGAGGTCCTACCCAAGGCCCATGATAAAGAGAGCTACGCCTCCTCAGTGGTGTCTGCCATGGGCTTAGGAAAGAGAGATCGTGGTGGCTCATGCACTGTAAATTTTATTGCCTTGTTTGTGTTCTCCTTGCCACCCCTCTCTCCAGACCTCAGCACAATGCCCGACACATGCTAGGCTCTTAACACATTTTTGACGAATGAATCAACAGTGAGTAACGGTTTGAAAGCACATTTCATCCATGATCTCATTTAAGCTTCACAGCAGGCTGTGAGGTAGGGATGAGTGATCTGAGATGGTTGAAGTCTCCTGTGAAGTGTTGACCCTTCTCTTTCCTCACCTGGCGCTGGAGATGCTGCCTTTGTCTTAGAGCCTTTGCACAGATGCCTGGACTAGGCTCTGCCCGGATCACAGGTGGCTCTTGCTGCCACTAGAGCATCTGGGGCCTTTGCCCTTCCTGCCGCCTCTACCACCCATGCACCCTGTCACCCCAGCACTGCCACCCCCACCGTCTGGCTGCCATCACTTTGAATGAGGAGCAAATAGGTTCTGTGACCTCCAGTCCTGCTAGAGGAGGGGAGGGATAGATTTGCCTTCTGACTGGGGATAGGGGGCCCATGTTAACCGCCGCTGTGATACAGGCAAATTGAGAGCAGGCACGGATGTGTGTGACAGGGAGAGGGGTGCTGTGGGTCAGGGAGAAAGGTATTCAAGACTCAAGTACTTAGCCAGAATCACAGAGACTGGAAGTAGAATGGCGCTGCCAGGGGCTATGGGAAGGGGGATGGGGAGGTAACGTTTAATGGGTACAGTTTTGTAAGAGGAAAAGTGTTTTGGAGGTGGATGATGGTGATGAGTGCACAACAATGTGAACACACTTAATGCCACTGAACTCTACACTTAAAAATGGTTAAAATGGTAATTTTTATGTTGTGCGTTTTTAACTACAATTAAAAAATTGAAATAAAAAAAGACGTACCAGCTGTACAATCGTGTGATTGCAGGTGTCTGTCTGAGCATGTTTGTGGGCCTGTCCCCCAAGTCCCATGCTTAGCCGTGCTGCCTTCGCCAGCAGTTGATGTGCCATGTGGCTGAGCCCCGCAGGGACTGCTGCAGGGACTTCCCACCCTGGCCCCCCTCCAGTTCCGGCCGTGCCGTGGCCTCCCCAGTGGACACTAATTCTGAGCCAGCGCCCTGCCTAGCTCTCTGAGGTGTGCTCCTGGCAGCAGATGTCCGCTGCAGGACCATCCTGGGTGGGCCATGTGTTGACAGGACCATAGGCAGGTGACCCCATCTGTTTGGGGGATCAAATATAGGCTATCTCTCCAGGTGAGAGGGCAGGTGAGAGGCACAGAGATGCATGGGTGTGTTCTGGACAGTGCACCCTCCTCCTTGCTTGAAGTGGAAGGTGGGCACAGGAGCCAGGGGCAGGGAGACCTGGGCAGGAGTAGGTAGTTGGACTGAACAGTGAAGAGCGAGCCCCGGAAGCCCGCCCTCTGTGGCTTGCGGCCTTGACAAAGGTGCGGGGTCTTCCCACAACCAGTTCACGTGGGGATGCCATCTGCTCACTCTTCAGCAATGTCTAATTACTGCTGGGAGCTCAGGGCCCAGCACTCAACCTGGCTGGCCTCCAGCAGGTTTCCCAAGGACGAAGGAAGGGTGGGGAAGGCCTGTGATCATTTCCCAGGCCCCTTCCCCCACACCTTCCCAGGAGACCCACACAAAGGACACTGGCCTCTCTACTTCCTCAGCATCCACCTGGAGGTCGTGCTTTTCCGGCCATTAAGGACCTCGTGTCACTGGGGCAAAGGTGAGGGCTTGCTTGGCCCTGCCCAGATGCCTGTGCCCTGGCAGGGAGCCATCACCCTGATGAGTGGCCCCTGCCGTCAGAGGTGCACTGAGAGGCGGCCAGATCAATCTACGCTCCAAGCCTACCCTTTGACAAGTGCCAGTCCTGTGAGAAGGATCCTGGGTGGCTCACTCTATAAGGCTCCTTGCTCCCCAACAAAGTTGTTTAATGTTCATTGTATTGTAAAAATTGAATGTTTTCATATCCATTTTCTGCCCATCATGAGTCTTCTCCAGTGGGCTCCCAGAAGGGGGACCAGGGCTAGGCAGCCTGCAAGGGGGATGACAGCAAAGGCAGCTACTCGGCAGCCCTTCTGCCCACCCTGCCTCCCTAATTAAAGGAACCCCAGTTTCAACCAGGCTGCAATATGCCGATCCACGGCTGGCCTGAGCCGATCGTGGCGACCCCAGCCCCTTTGCTCTTGACTGGCCAGACCCTGATCAATGACATATAAGTAGCTTCTGGGAAAATACATTTTTTCACATCTATAGGGGAAGGGCCATCCTCCTCCTTCTCTTGCTGCTGTGCAGCGTCCTGTGTGAGTGTGGAGCCAGGGCAGCTGCCTTGGAGATCTGTGGGGGAAGTCAAGGGAAGTTAACTATCATCTCAACTGGTAGATAAAATCAAATGCTCGTGTCAAATATAATTTGCAACTTTACATGAACAAAAGTTTTCTACAACACACACCCTGGCAGATGTTACAACAGACATATTCTGGTCTCAATGATCCTTTTCAACAATTACTGTTAGAACTTTCACTATTTCAGGAAAACTCTTTGCTCTTCTCAGTGAATAGACTTAGAAACTGAGTTTTATGATGAAAATAGAAAAAAAAAACTATAGTTTTAACTTACATTGTGTAATGATAAGTATGTAAATATTTGCTAACTTTTCTTTACCTAACGATGATCATCTCAGGGCTTGTCTTCCTAAAGCACTGTCAATAGACTGCCATTCTGTCAAGATCCTTCACTAACTGTGGATTCAGGCTTGCAGCTTTGAACTTGGAGTAAACATGTATCTTACCTCTAGTAAAAGATAAGCCGTTCCTGCTGCTGGAACACTCTCCCCAGCTCTTCATCTGGTCAATTTCTACTGATTCTTCAGGTCTCGGCATAAGAGTCTCTCTTCCGGGCCTTCTAGAGTCCTCTAACCTAAATGAAGACCCCTCTATATCCTTCCATGACATCCTATACTTTTAATTCAAACACATTTCACAATCTGTAATTAGATATTTACTTGTGGAATTATTTCTTTCATGCTTGTCTCCCCACTAGATGGAAAGCTCCGTGGGAGCAGAACCCATGTCTGTTTTGTCTGCTATTGTATCTCCAGCCCCTTGCATAGCACCTGGCACCTGGGAGTCTCTCAATAAGCATCGATGAACTGCTTGAAAGGCTGAATGAATGAATGACGAATGGGAAAAATATACCAATAGGGTCATGACCACAAGTCACTCCACCACCAATCTTCAGAAGCCAGAAGCTGAACAACATTCTTAGTAGTAGGATTCATAACCCCTTGTACTAGTGAAGACACAAATGAGGTGACAATGATACCTTGAAATATAGTGGCTCAAACAAGTTAGAAGTCCACATTTTGCCTGTGAAATTGGTCAGAAGTTGGCTGGCAGTACGAGCTAGGTCAGTCCTTTAGTTTAATGAGGTCATTAGGGGTCAAGTGCCTCCTGTCTTGTTGCTCCACCATCGCTCAAGAATTCCTCATCCACATTATCAAAACCACTCACTAACCAGCACCATGTCAATTTCCAGCCCACAAGATAGAAGAAAGGAGAGCAGTTTACTGACGATAACATCATCTGGGAGCTGCGCACATCACGTCTTCTCACATCCCATTGGCTCAGACTCCGGCCACAGCCACATTGTGCTGCTAGGGAGGTTGGGAGATGAGGACTTTAGCTGGGCAACCATGAGCCCAGCTAAATCTCAGGACTAAATCTATTAATATAAGGAAGGAGGGAGGAATAGATGGTAGTCTCTGCCACCCTCACGTCTGTGTAGTTCTTCTTACTTTTCTAATACACTTTCTTGTCTATTATGTCACTTAACCCCACAGGTGAAATGTAGGCTGGTCTTAGAAAACCCATTTTTCATGGAATAGATGTGACTCACTTTGCAAGCTGGAGGCAAAGTACCTGCTGGATTTCCCCCATGAGTTGCTTGAGCACCCACTTGCCTATATTAGCAGGAGGTGTGGAATCTCTTTTTTAAGGCTTTCCTTTCCCTTTGTCCCCACCCCACCCCCATTGTCTGAGAACTCTTGGGGCTGAGTCAACCCAAAGCACCCAGCCTTGCTTCCAGCCACCAGGCCTAGAGAAGAGGGGTTTGAGATTGTTGTTGCTTCTATTGCCACCATGCTGAGTCTTCGATGAGCCTTTGTCCCTGCTATGGGAACGCCCTTGTCCTGAATCCTCAGGAGTCTCCCGTGCAGGAGCCCCAAGTTCACCCTTGTGTTCTCAGCCTCAGCAGAGGTTGATATACCTGAGAGTCCAGGGGCTACAGGACTCGGCCAGATGCTCTGCCAGAGCAGCCTTTCCCCACAATCCTCTAGGCCCTGTTGCCCTCCTTCCCTTTCAGGGCAATGATGTCCGGTGCAGGGCCTCTCCCAATCCATGAGGGAGGCCCTAATCATAGCATATGCAGAAGGGAAGCAGCTGGGGTCTTTGTTCTGCCTCCCCAGACCCCCCCTCAGCCCCCAGTCAGCTATCTCTATGTACGGAGGGTGTGGAGGGACAGACCATGTCTGGCTGCCAAAGTTCCTGCTACACCTTGTTGTTTTTGCATAATTCACAGTGGCCACTAAGGTTCAAGAGGAGGGGACCACCAAGATCTTCTCTGAGGTAACTTTCAATATCCACAGAGATAGAAAAGTTATTGGCAGTTTTTCTCTCTAAATGTGCTTATGCTCTCCTCATCAAGCCCCTAGTCATGTACGGGAAGGAAAGAGAGGCCTAGAGTGTGACCTGGCAAGGTCACAGAGCCAGCCTCCAGCCATCTGATGCTGCAGTCCTGTCTCCTGGCTCTGACCACCCTGCTCTGATGTATCTACACTTGGGCCCAAGGTCTCACCCAGAAGACTGTCCCTTGTCACTTTAAGCACTTTCTCCTGTTTAATGCCTCTTTGCTTCCAAAGTCATTGCCATTATTTACTTCAAAGGGTCCTCCTCTCCTTAGCCCGCCCTTCGGAGGGGCTGATAACACTGTCCAGATTTGGCTTCGGTTGTTTTCTGTGAGTGTGCATCAAGAACTAACTGTACATTGGCTCATTCATCATGGGGTGTCCTTCCACTCACATTTTATCCACCAATGTAGTTTACACGATAACATCTAACCTCAAAGAGGGCAAGGAAATGCACCCTTATTCTGTGGATGAGGGGGGAGAAACCGATTATCCGTGCACAGCACTAATGACTACCATAGCTGCTATGACAGGCTTCCTTTTATGCCTTGTGGAAACTAATCACGTCACCTAAAATTCTTCGAATCTGTATCTATAGAAAATCTCTAACCTATCAGCTTGATGACTGTATGAAAAAGGAAAATGAGATGAATTTGGCATGATTTGTTCTTAGTAAACTTACATTGGCTTCCAACAATCAGTTTTTTCCTTTTACTTTTTAAATATTCCAGTTTACATTCTGTTCATTTCTAATTTCTATTCTAAATAATCACAATCCTAATGTTTAACTAACCATTCTAGAATTTTCCCGGGGATAGAAAAAAACCTACAAGTTTATGTTTTCTTAAGACATTCATAATCAAGTGCCAAAAAATTAATTGTATGACATCCATTGTTACAGTGCTGTAAAGGCCAAAGTGCAACTCAGGATTGAGTGATCACAAGCATTCGGCTACTCGAAGCTCTGTGTGGGTGACGAAAGATGTTTGAAACTAACTGATGCTTCACCTCAAAAGGAGCAGAAGACTTGGGCCTTTTCTATGGGCCAAAGCAGGCCTGGGGTCCCCTGGCATTCACAAGGCCAGGTCAGGACTCTGCATCTGAAGATAGGCAGGTCGTTCAGGGGTTCAACGTGAGGAGCACCCCCAGCCGAGTGGGCAGGGGAGGCCTTAGCTGGGGCTGGGATTCGGGCTGCGAGTGGAAGAACAGACGGAGAGAGTGGGGAGGAGGGACGGGAAGGTCATTGAGGAAGATCTGATTTTTCAGGAGTGGAAAGCTCCTGAAATAGGGAGCAGGCCAGAGAGTTGAAGATTGACTGCAGAGGCCTTGCCTATCAGCCTGCAGCATTCAGACGCTTCAACAGGAAGCCAGGAAATGCTTTGATCTGGGGCTCAACCTGTTTAGACCTGGGTCAAGCCAAGACAATTTGGCAGAGGGCTGTGGAGCAGACTGGAAGATGGATCAGAGACAGGCCACAGGCTATGTCACAACCAAAGCCAGGAGTGAGGCGTGCATGAGTCAAACCAGAAAGAAAAGGAAAAGACAGGTATTCTGGTAACTGATCCTACGAATCTGGGGGTGAAAAATACTGAGAAATCAACAATTAAAAAATATCTTCTGACTTTCATTCAGGCAGCTGTGTCTGAAGAAAGAGAGTGGGCCCTGACCAAATTGGTGGCGTATTTCCAACTCTTTCATGTGGTCACATCCTCCCAGGAAAATAGAGAGTTTCTTACACCGGAAGTAACTGCACCTGGGGCACATGTATTACTTCTCATTTCTGGCAGAATTCTGGGTGTCTTTTCAGTTCTGGATATCTTCTTTCTGATAAGATTTCAAACCTAGAAGTTCTTCTAGCTCTTTCCGCTTCTTACAGGAGCCAGACTGGAAGGTGGGGCAAGGAGACGAGCTGTCTTCCCCAGGTCTGGTTGTATCCGGCAGAGCCCCATCAGGGGAGCGATGGCAGTTCACGGTTACAATTCAGCCACTGGAGAGCCTGTAACGAGTGGACTATTTTTAAAAATGTGAGCGACACAAGAGGAAAGGAACAAGGGATGGCGCGGCACCTCCAGGGTAGGGACAGAGCCATCACTGCTATAAGCGTGCAGGAACGAGGGAGGAGGTGGTCACAAGAACAAACAGAGAGCTGCGGGTGAAGGAGGGGCTCCCGGGGAAGTTGCTGTGGCCTCCAGTAGAGGAACCAGACACCCCCCACAGACAACCCCTCACAGGCAAAGAAAGAACCAGAACAGTAACCCCCTGCCGGCTCTCTCCTCCTGCCCTCCGCTTTCCCACTAGTCTCCACGGGGGTGCTGAACTCAGTCAGCACCCGGAAGGTGAGGGAACTCAGCTGACACCGTTCCTCTAGGTCAGCCCCCAGGGACAGGGCAGGATGGAGAAGAAAGGACAGTGAGTGGATCTCGAAGGGCAGAGCATTCAGCACAGCAGAAACCGGCTGTCTGTTGTTCACTGAACTCTAACTGTGAACCTAACAGGAAGAAACGCTGTCAGGCCAAGGCCGGGGCTCTGAGTTAATGGTCTGCAAGGGAAGGGGCCTGGCACTGAGGCCCTGAGAGCAAAACGAGAGAAACTGCAAATCCCTTCTCTGGTTCCTGATTTCAGTTCTCTGGCAGCCTGTCTTCCTGAAACTCCCCTGATTCTAGGCAAAAAAATTTCCCTTTTATGTAAGGCAGCTGGAGGAAGTTTCTGTTCCTTATAACCAAAGAATTTTGGGTGTATGTCACTTGAAACAAACGAACAACCTCATTTAACCCATATAACCAAATGAGCAACCTTATTTAACCCATATAACAGCCCTGAAATGTGGGCATCCTTGCCTCAGTTTTAAAGAAGACGGTATTCAGGATCAGAGTAGGATTAGGTCAGCTTCGTACAGGTAGCTGGAATTCACACTCATGTTAGGGCCTAGAGACCATAGGCAGCAAATAACCAGCCATTAGCTTCTGTATTATGCTTGCTTGCTTTCTTAAGAGAGTGGAAAGTTTTCAGCTGACCCTTACTGACCCCAAACTTGCTATCTTGCCTTCATTAGGGCACCTAAGAATGTAAGGAAGAAAATGGTGCCTTTCACACAGGTGTCCACGAGATAAAATAGTAGCCTGGGCCAGAGGGTCGGAGCACCCCGGAGCTCTGAGCGGCCCAGCAGTGCTTCCTGTGTGGAAGGTGATATGACTTGGATAATGAGATGTCAAATGTACTTTAGCTGAAATTAATGTTGTTATACTTGCTTCAAAGTAAAGTTGCAGCTGTGACTTGTAACTCCTAGGAAACTCATCTAAGAAAAGGGGAGAATTCCCAAAACCTCCTAGACCATGTCGGCCCAAGATAAGATTGTACCATGGTTAGGACTAACGCTTTTTGCTTCTATAACTGTGCTTATGCAAGCAATTAGATGATTTATCGGTGTTGATTTTTGTCTTTAAAAGAGCTGGCCTCTCCTGACTCGGGACTGCTCTCTGTGCAGCCGTCTGTGGCGGTGCAGAGGGTAGTCTCTGGCAAGCTAATAAAGACTCACAATTTGGCTCAGTTTCAGTCTTAAGTGCTCTTTTCTCGCACTTCAAACCATAACACATAGTAGGTGTCAAAAGATGAGAAGTAACTGGTTTTATGACTGTAAAAACTCTGTTTCTCCACCAAATTACCTACACTCACAGGCAGAATAGTGTACGGAGAATTTAAGAGAGGAAGCTCTGGAACCAGTCTGTTTTGATTTCAATTTCAGCTCCCCTACTTTCTATTGTGTAATTTTGGCAAGATGCTCTGTACTTTGTCTTCCTGATCTATAAAATGAACATAATTCAAAGTATTGCTGTGAGGCGAAATTGGCTCATACACGTCAAACACTCAGAATAGCGCCTACACATAGTAAGCTTTCAATAACTGTTAACTTTCTGACAATCTACCTGCTTGCTGGCCAATTGGTCAATATATGTCTTCATTACTCTAAGGATCTGATGAAAGACAATCAAGTCCCTTTCTCTTGGAAATTGTATTTCTCTTGGAAATATACCTTTCTCTTTAGTAGAAATGCTTTAGCTTGTTCTCATATTCTGTCTGAATCATCCTGTCACTACTCTTAGTTCAGGCACTATTTAAGTCTTCTTTTGATTATTACCAAGTCAGGCTGCCTGAGGGACATATGTACTGGGATGTCCCATAGGCATCTCAAACGCATGTGTCCAAAATTGAACTCATCACCTTTCCCCTCCAAATTGGCTCTTCCCTCTGTAATCCCAATCTCAGTCAGAGACACTATGATCAACACAGTCAGTCAAGCAAGACCAAAACTTAGGAAGAGCCTGTCTTCTTCCTAGTTGGTTAATGCCTAGTGAGCCTTCAAGACAGCTCAGACATCATCTCCTGTGGGAAGCTTCCCCTAAAGTCTTAAGCTTTCACAACACCCTGAATATATCTTTATCTCAGCACTTATCACATTATAATAAGATTGTTTATGTCTGTCCACAGCTAGGTTATAAGCCTCTCAAAACTAGGTAATGATTATCATTAATTTCTGTATCCAGCAAATGACAGCACAAGGGACCTAAAGAACCCTCAATTAAGCTTATAGGGACTGAAATAAATCTTCAAGCTGCAGTCTGTCTTCTGGCTCCTATCTGCTGTCTATAGTACCATGAATATCACCTTTCCTTTTTTTTTTTAAGAGACAGGGTCTCACTATATTGCCCAGGCTGGCCTCAAATTCCTGGGCTCAACCAATCCTCCTACCTCAGCATTCCATGTAGCTGGGACTACAAGGCACACACCACTGCACCTGGCATCATATTTCTGAAGTACAAACCTAATTATTTATGAAGTGCAAACCCACCTATTTAGAAAAACCTTTACAGTCTCCCCCATTGCCTATTGGAAAAAAGCACAAATTCCTTTTCCAGTTAGAAAGGATTCTCCACACCTCCCCTCAGACTACCTACCAGTCTCACAGCCCACCATGCCTTTAACAATCTTGATAGAACAGTATAAACTAACATTACCTCTTCAGGCAATCTTCCCTGTCCTCCTCAAAGAGAACCAGTCATCCTCTCTGCGCCACTACTATTCCTCATAGGTAAATCTATTGTCAGAGTTATACTAGGTAAGTTTTTTCCTGTATGTTTTGCCCTCACCTATATATACAGTATATAGTATACACTCCATAAATGTTTGCTGTTTGAAGAAGAAATCAGTGGCAGACATGTCACCTCTGGAAAACAATAAAATATAGGTCCCATTAATAGGTCAATAATGTCATCTTCTCACACATATGAAAGAAAAGAATGTTGTTCCAACTAAGTAAAAGGTAGACCTTTTACTCAAGATCCATGAGTTTTAAGAGGAAAACAAAAATACAAATCTCAAACCTTATAGATAAGGAATGTCATTCAATCAATAAATAATGCATTAAGTATCTACATTATGTAAAAGCTCCAATCAAGCCAGGCACTGTGGGGATATGGTGACAAATGAACCATAATTTCTGCTCTCCAGGAGCTCATATCTGATAGCAGAGGAAGGGCGCCATGTAAGGGGTTCGAGGCAGTTGTCTGGGCAAAAGGGGGTAAGAGTCTAAATTAGAGGGCAACAGTTGAGAGTGTAAAGCAGGAATACTTAGCCTCAGACAGACAGACAGCATGTGACATCACAGAAGTGGATTCTTGATCTTTTAAGCCAGCATTGCTGAGAGAAGAGTGAGAAGTAGGTTGGCAGAGGATGTACCTAAAGTAGGTTGATAAAATGTCATACCTTCCTTTCTCTGTTTCCAAATATGCCTCTAAGAAAGGTGGTAGCATGATGTGATGGAAAGAGCACTAAACTAGGATTTGGGACACCTGAATTTCAATCACAACTTTATCATATATGATATTCTTCACCAGGGCAATACAGTACAGTAGTAAGAGCATGAACTCATACCCATGATAACTGGGTTCGAATCCTGACTCTGCCACTACCCGCTGCATCACCCCGGGCAAGTTTTACTTAACCTGTGCGTCACTTTTCTCATGTGCCAACTAGAATCAACAACAGTTAATAATAATCAACAGTGACTGATATGTGTAAAGCACTAGAATAGTGATAAGCACTGAGCGTTTGCAATGAATATCTGCCATTGTCACTGGTCACTCCCAGCAATGCATTCGGCTACCTGCATCCATACTCACCGCTTGCTCATTCCTCATCCCGATGTACCTGATGCCCAGCTCCTGGGCAGCAAAGGCGATTTCGGTTACTGGGATGCCTACAATGCCAAATATGTACTCCACACCCTGGGGGAGAAAGAACAGGGGAATAAACATCGCCACATCCTTCCCTCCTTTCAGCGCGCTAAAAGGAAACTCTCCCACAAACCTTCCTTCCCCCTTCCCGCCATCCCCGGGTTCTACTCCAAGAACAGTGTCTGTCTCCAAGACAACACATTGGTCCCCCCCCCCGCCGGCTTCCGTAGGAGCCTTTCTCTTCAGAGGGGTCGATCGTACTTGAGTTTTCAGGGCCTGGGCGATGACTTTAGCACCAGACACCTGCCCCTCACTTTTGTCGCTGGGCTCTGCGAAGTTGTTTTCCGGCATCTTTCACCTAAAAGGCCAAGGCACTGTCGCAGTTGACAGCCGAGCTGACACTGAGACCCGGCAAAACCAACCCGAAGACACACGCTTGCCTCTGACCAACAGGAGGCGGGCAACCAACCGCTTTAAAGAGGCGGGGCTAACTTCATGCGCGCTTGGGGAGAAGGGAGTATGTAATCACGCCCATTCTCCAATCAGAACCGTGCCCTGTCCCCGGCTCCTCCACTCGCGGGGTCAGAGTGCCAGAAGGAGGTGGGACCAGCAGGAGGCCGCGGCCTATGCCGAGGAGGTAAGAAGCTGAACCTCGGAGGCCTCTCACCACTGTCTCGGACTCTCCCGAAAGTTTTCTGGACAGCCAAGGGTGAGTGGCGCATGCGCACAGTCGGCTGGAAGGCGGGCTAGGAGCCGGGGCGGGAGTGGGTGTGGCGCCGTGTGCGATCCCGGCCCCGCCCCCGCCCCGCCTCCCCGGGGGCTGCTGGGACCCGGGTGGCTGGAGCGCGCTTGAGGGTAGGCCTAGTCGCCTTTGGGCCGGTGGTGTGTTATCGCGTCCTGTTTTCTAGGCTTTCACTTACACGCTTTGTGGTTTACACTTTCAGAGCTTCGTGGCTTTGCACTCCGGATTCATCATAACGCATGTTACTTAAATCCGTAAGGAGATGTGTGCTCTTTATCCCCGTTTTGTATTTGAAGGCACAGAGCTTCCCAGCAAGAGATAAAGTAATTTACCCAGAGTCGCTGGATCCAGGCCATGCTTCAGACTCCGAATCCCGTTTCATATTCACACTGTTCAGCCCTTGGATCACAATACTTTGAACCTACTTAGTTTTGAGCGCTGTGTTCTCCAGCCCTTACTACTAACCCACGTTACTCTCCATTATTATCTTTCCAAAGTCAGGAAATATGGCTTTTCATAATTCTCGGATTCAGTCCCTGCCTATAACCAACATCCGCTGCACCCGACAGCATTTTAAAACATTTTTAGTGAAAAAAGATGGTTGCAATATGCGATTTCTGAGACTACCAACTGAGAATCATTAGACCATCTATCTGCTCAGTAACAATAAACAAAATCTTCAATAACAAAGAATGGAGCTTTAATTTTTGAGGATTTGAAGTATTAAGCAAAAAGACTAGTGATAGGTGGATGGTAAAGAGAAAAGAAGAGACGGGAGCTGGTCATGGATAGTGAAATGAATGAGAAGCATTGGAAGTGAAAAGATTTTTAAACCCAGACATTTTCACACTGTAGTCCTGGGCCCTTCCCAAAGGTCTTTCCCTCTGTTTCAACTCTTCACCCCACCCCAAGCAAAAGAGAATGAAATTATTGCTCCCCTGGATATAGGGGCCCCTCGAAGATTGAGATTTCTTTGAAGTTTCAGAATTCATCTTATATGTAGATTTTGCATTCTATTCCAGAATGTATCCATGTGCTAATTTAAAAATAGCACTTTACTGTTGGTCCCAGTACAGTGATGTTTACAACTAATTGATCACAACCAGTTACAGATTCCTTTGTTCCTTCTCCACTCCCATTGCTCCGCTTGACCAGCCTTTAAAAATAAATAAATAAATAAAAATAAAAATAGCACTTATTGAGGTATAATAAACATACAATTAAATGCACAGATCTTGAATGCCAGTTAGATGAGTTTTGACAGTTTCGTATACCTATGTAACCACCACCCAAAACAAAAATGACATTTTAAACTGTTTACTTGTCAAGAAAATTGACATTCCAGAAAGATGCAAAATGTTCTTTGTATGTTTTGAATAATCCTTGGCACAGTGCCTCCTGTCGCTGTTTGTGAAACATATAAATTTACTGTTTCTATCAGTACCTATGTGACAGTCTCTGCCCCTGTTGCATCAGAATCACTGTAAAAGCTTTTTCAAAATACAACTGCTTGGGCCCTACTCCAGATCTTCTGAATCAATATCCAGGGCAAGTTAGGCACCTGTATTTTTTTAAAGTTGCTATCTGATTTTTATTTCAGCCTTGAGTTGAGAACCCCAGCTGGAAGCATGAGTTAATAATTAAATGTATGATTGCCTGTTACCAAAGTAATACTGTTGATTAATTTGGGTTTACAGGTTCAAGGCTGGTTTGACATTAAGAGCACAAGCTGTGTTAATAATAATCTTTGCAGTCTCCATACAAAGGAAAAATTTTATAAAATTTTGTAATGAATATTTTGTAAATAAAGGTATAGTAAGATACAATTTCCCATTTTCCCTATCTATGGTGACTTTTAGGACAGCCTGTCAGTTCACCAGGCCTTGGGTCTACTTCTGTGTCAGAAGAATCACTGACAGAATCATTCAGTATGAAGTGCAGTGAAAACTGAACTGTGAATTGGAACAAATTCCCGGAATGCAGGTTAACTGGTTTTACAAAAGGATAAATTCTCAACTGGCTGGATTCTGTCATTTAGCAAAGAGAAAAATTGAGATTGTTTAAACTCGCTTCCACCTTTATACCTTTCAGTTAGGGGTTAACTTGGCTTTGATGATTCAGCAGGAGTGACCCGGCCCTGGATTAGCAGGGCCAAAGAGCAACTCCTTTTCAATCAAATTGTAATTACAGGATCCCAGGATTCTTTTGTAATTTATTCAAGCCCCTTTGTACAGAATTCTTAAGCACTAACCATATTCTTTATTACTTTCATTGACAATAGACATAGAATTTTATTTGTTGAATATTCTGTTACAATTTGTTTTGTTTATTTATTTATTGATGGGACAAGGTCACAAGAGGAATAAATCTAACCTTTTTTTTTTTTTTGAGACAGAGTCTCACTGTGTTGCCCGGGCTAGAGTGCCATGGCGTCAGCCTAGCTCACAGCAACCTCAAACTCCTGGGCTCAAGCAATCCTTCTGCCTCAGCCTCCCGAGCAGCTGGGACTACAGGCATGCGCCACCATGCCCGGCTAATTTTTTCTATATATTTTTAGTTGTCCGATTAATTTCTTTCTATTTTTAGTAGAGACGGGGTCTCGCTCTTGCTCAGGCTGGTTTC